>JARQOD010013080.1:0-17177 GCA_033576555.1 Oophaga sylvatica
TATGTGGGGGGAACCACTGTTTGGGCGCATGGCAGAGCTCGGAATGGAAGGAGCACCATTTGACTTTTTCAAACCAAAATTGGCTGGAATTGAGATTGGACGCCATGTTGCATTTGGAGAGCCCCTGATGTGCCTAAACAGTGGAAACCCCCCACAAGTGACCCCATTTGGGAAACTAGACCCCCTAAGGAACTTATCTAGATCTTTGGTGAGCAATTTGAACCCCCAAATGCTTCACACAAGTTTATAACGTAAAGCCGTAAAATTAAAAAATCATATTTTTTTCCACAAAATTGATCTTTTCACCCCAATTTTTATTTTCCCAAGGGTAACAAGACTCCAAAACTTATTGTGCAATTTGTCCTGAGTACGCTGATACCCCATATGTGGGGGTAAACCACTGTTTGGGTGCATGGCAGAGTTTGGAAGGGAAGGAGCGTCGTTTGACTTTTTCAACGCAGAATTGGCTGGATGCCATGTCGTGTTTGGAGAGCTCCTGATCTGCCTAAACAGTAGAAACCCCCCACAAATGACACCATTTTGGAAACTAGACCCCTCAAGGAACTTATCTAGATGTGTGGTGAGCACTTTGAACCCCGAAGTGCTTCACAGAAGTTTATAACGTACAGCCGTAAAATAAAAAATCTTTTTTTTTTTTTTACAAAAATAATTTTTTCGCCCCCAATATTTTATTTTCACAAGGGTAACAGGAGTTATTGGACCCCAAAATTTGTTGTCCAATTTGTCCTGAGTACGCTGATACCCAATATGTGGGAGAAAACTACTGTATGGGTGCACGTCTGGGCTCGGAAGGGAAGTAGTGACGTTTTGGATTGCAGACTTTGATGGAATGGTCTGGGGCGTCATGTCGCATTTGGAGAGCCCCTGATGCGCCTAAACAGTGGAAACCCCCCACAAGTGACCCCATTTTGGAAAATAGACCCCACAAGGCACTTATCTAGATGTGTGTTGAGCACTTTGAACCCCGAAGTGCTTCACAGAAGTTTATAACGTACAGCCGTAAAAATAAAAAATCCTTTTTTTTTTACAAAAATATTTTTTCGCCCCCAATATTTTATTTTCACAAGGGTAACAGGAGAAATTGGACCCCAAAAGTTGTTGTCCTATTTGTCCTGAGTACGCTGATACCCAATATGTGGGAGAAAACTACTGTATGGGTGCACGTCTGGGCTCGGAAGGGAAGTAGTGATGTTTTGCATTGCAGACTTTGATGGAATGGTCTGGGGGCGTCATGTCGCATTTGGAGAGCCCCTGATGCGCCTAAACAGTGGAAACCCCCCACAAGTGACCCCTTTTTGGAAAATAGACCCCACAAGGAACTTATCTAGATGTGTGGTGAGCCCCAAGTGCTTCACAGAAGTTTTATAACATACAGCCGTAAAAAAAAATAAATTTTTTTTTTTACAAAAATGATTTTGTCGCCTCCAGTTTTTTATTTTCCCAAGGGTAACAGAAGAAATAGGACAAATTGCACAATAACTCTTGGGGTCCAGAGTACGCTGATACCCCATATGTGGGGGTAAACTACTGTTTGGGCGCATGGCAGAGCTCAGAAGTGAAGGAGCACCGTTTGACTTTTTCAACGCAGAATTGACTGGAATTGAGATCAGACGCCATGTCACATTTGGAGAGCCCCTGATGTGCCTAAACAGCAGAAAACCCCCAATTCTAACTCCAACCCTAACCCCAACACACCCCTAACCCTAGTCCCAACCCTAACCACAAACCTAACCCTAACACACCCCTAACCCTAATCCCAACCCTAACCCTAATCTTAACGTTAGCGCCAACCCTAACCCTAACTTTAGCCGCAACCCTAACCCTAATGGGAAAATGGAAATAAATACATTTTTTAATTTTATTATTTTCCCTAACTAAGGGAGTGATAAAGGGGGTTTGATTTACTATTTATAGCGGGTTTTTATGATTGGCAGCTGTCACGCTAAAAGACGCTTTTTATTGCAAAAATAGTTTTTGCATCACCACATTTTGAGAGCTATAATTTTTGCACATTTTGGCCCACAGAGTCATTTGAGGTCTTATTTTTTGCGGGACGAGGTGACGTCTTTATTGGTACCATTTATGACCACGTGACATTTTTTGATCGCTTTTTATTTCGATTTTTGAGAGGTTAGAATGAACAAAAATCAGCAATTCATGAATTTCTTTTGGGGAGGCGTTTATACCATTCCGCGTGTGGTAAAATTGATAAAGCAGTTTTATTCTTCGGGTCAGTACGATTACGGCAATACCTAATTTATATCGTTTTTTATGTTTTGGCACTTTTATAGAATAAAAACAATTTTATATAAAAAATTATTATTTTTGCATCGCTTTATTCTGCGAGCTATAACTTTTTTATTTTTTCGCTGATGATGCTGTATGATGGCTCGTTTTTTGCGGGAGAAGATGACGTTTTCAGCGGTACCATGTTTATTTATATCAGTCTTTTTGATCGCGTGTTATTCCACTTTTTGTTCGGCGGTATGATGATAAAGCATTGATTTTTTGCTTAGTTTTTTTTTTAAGGGGTTCACTAAAGGGGTTAACTAATGGGACAGTTTTATAGGGGGGGTCGTTACGGACGCGGCGATACCAAATATGTGTACTTTTATTGTTTTATTTTTTTTATTTCAAGGAAGAAATGAATTTATTGGGGAATATTTTTTTTTTTTATGATTTTTTTTACCACTTTTTATTTTTATTTTTTTTACTTTTTTACTTTGTCCCAGGGTGGGACATCACAGTATTTTAGCAGATCGCTGGTGTGACAGTGTGCACAGCACTCTGTCACACCAGCGATCGCTCTGGCATCGCTGCAGGCTTCCTCAGCACCTGCTCTCAGCAGGCACTGAGGAAGCCGCCTCCCTGCAGGACCCCGGTGCCATGTTGGATCCGGGACCTGGAGGGAGGATGGACCCTCGGAACAGCGCGACACATCGCGCTGTTCTGAGGGTCTCAGGGGAGCGCGCAGGGAGCCCCCTCCCTGCGCGATCCTCCCCTGTGCCCCCGGTACACCGCGATCATGTTTGATCGCAGTGTGCCAGGTGTTAATGTGCCGGGAGCGGTCCGTGACCGCTCCTGACACATAGTGCTGGGTGTCAGCTGTGATAAACAGCTGACACCCGGCCGCGATCAGCTGCGCTCCCCCGGGAGCGCAGCTGATCGCATATGACGTACTATTCCGTCCATGGGAATGAGGTCCAGGGTCACATGGATGGAATAGTACGTCGGATGGCAGAGAGGGTTTAAAGTAGAGTAAAAGTGTCATACCTTTGTTCTCAGCAGTGATCTAGGAGTCAGAGATGCTTCCACATAGTCTTCCTCATGCTGTTTTCCCATCAATTTCAACATTTTCACTGCCCTCAAACATCTTTGTTAATTCTCAGATTTCCCATTGACTCCCATTATACTTGTTGCTTGAAAAAAGCATTTGAGCATTAGGAATTGCTGTGGTCGAGTAACGAGCGTTCGAGCATTTTAGTGCTCGCTCATCTCTAGTGTGCAGTCATCAGCAAACAAGAAGTCACGGATAACAGTCTCATCCACCTTTGCAGCAGCCTTCAGGCAGGCAGCTGGGGTTTAACAGCTTGCAGTAAGTCCTGTACCTAACATGGGTTCTATTTTCGCAGTTGGTAAAGGCATCTCTCAACAAGGCAGAAAATAGCATACTGAACAGGGTTGTTGCATAGCGTATATACGAATAAACATTTGAAAACCAGCAATAGATATGTATACTGGGAGGCAAAGACCGCTCATGTTAAATACATTAATATGTCTCAAAATATGTCATGGTCAGTCTGTTACTTCTATCACAAGGTAACACATCTGCCTTGGGTCGGCAGGGCTCAACTTCTAATATGGCAGCTTTTCTCTGCTGTGCTCCTCGCCAGTTTTACAAATGTCCCGCCATGCTTGCATGTGATCTGCTTAGGCCTATTTAAGGCCCACCAAGACACACACCTGTGTCTTGGTATTAACACTTGCTTCTGTTTGCTTTTGTGTGCTCTAATACCTATGTCCTGTCTGCTTGCGGCCTCCAGCACTTTGACTTCCTTCTCCATACCTACTTTACTGCCTGCGGCCTCCAGTTCTTCATGTCTTTGTTTCCTTCGTGCCTCAACTGCCTGCTGCATCAACGTTCGTGATCTGGGTGCCCATCCGAACGTGAACTTAAAGGATTAATTTCACAAGGTGAGCCATATAACACAGAAGAAGCAAGGTTAGGAGTACAGGAGAATTCAATATTTTTGTTCAGGCACATAATAATTAATGCTCTTATAAACTTAGGCAATAGCTTGTTTTGTAGCTAGAAATCTCAACCAAAAGCCAAGTTCATACGAGCGTATTTCACTGTCTGTGTATGGACTATAATGCTTAGATCGACCACAGGTCTCTCAACCCAAACTTGCAGCCTCATAGACACATATGTAGCTGTAAGTTTGAGTCGGGAAGCCCATCGCCAAACTAAGTATTGTGGGCCATCTAAAGCAGATAAGTAGGATTCTAATTCCTTTGTGTGGGTAGTACAGGCAAGCAATTTCAGCCAGTATAAATGTGCTACTTACATGTATTACAAGCACCATCTCCTATTACATTTTATAGCTGCACATTTTCTTTCAACATTTCCAGGTGGAAAATTGTAGAATACTACTGCTGCAGCAAAGTAGATGGAAATTTAACAATCAACATGTGGTGTAGATTTAAAATGCGCAGCGTGTCAATTCTTCATAAAGATTGTTAAAGTTGATTTATTTTACCTTTTACAGTACGATCATGGCAAAATCCATGTGTAAAAAATGTACATTTTCTTGCAGGCTTGTTTTTGTAACAAAATTTGCGACATATTTTTCTGCTCATTTAGACATTGTTATACGAAACAATTAATCTACTTGGTAGTGACGTGTGTAGAGCCCAGCTGCGCTTGGAATCTCATTTCCCAGAGGGATGCACCGAAGGTAATGACCACTAGAGGACCCAATATGCATACACACATCTTCACCAATCCCTAGAGCCACCAGAGGGAGCCTTTTTAGAGTATATAAGGATGGTGAAGACACTGAGATTAGTCTGAGTCTACGTGCAGAGTAGTCTGAGGGCTGCAGCCTGCAGTGACACCTCAGAAAGTTGAGAAGAGAGTTGTTAGTTCTCTTGGAGAGAAGCAAGTAGAGATTTAGCTCTAGGAGCGAGCACAGATCAGTTAGTCTGCAAAGCCAGGTGCAGGACAGACGGAGAAGACTGATAGTCGTTCCAGGTAGAGCTTGGAAGAGAGAGAGAGAGAGAGAGAGAACAGCAGTTGTTGAAAGAACCTGAAATCTGCAGCTCCAAGCTTAGTTCAAACTTGTGGAGGCTAGTACAAGTGGAAAGATAGCCACTCCAGCCTAGTCAGAACTGAGTCAACTGAGTTCAGTTCAGTGAGCAAGCGTGCCGACGCTTTGAGAGCGGTGAAGAAAGTAGAGGAAACAGCCACCTACAGCCAGAGTGTGCTTATGTGAGGGTCGAGTAGGACGAAAGGCGAGTGGAAGAGAAGAAGAGAGTAACAGATGTGGAAATAGCATTGATAGCTTACCTCTACTCTGAATAACCGGACACCGGGTCCGAGCTTGCTAGAATCTACATGACTAGTAGGAGATACCGGAGACCCTGCGGGACTTCAAGTTGCAGGGGCCCACAAGTGTTGATACGTAACCGGGGTCAGGAAGACAGGAGTCTGGTCAGCGCAACCATTAGAGACTGTGTTCTATCCAAGAGAAGGCCCTACCACAAAGTCAGCCGGGCGTGTAAAGTTGAAGACAGAGTTAAGTCTCGTTTCAAACAGGTCAGAGACTCACATTATAGAAGTAAGGAGGCCCTACACCTACTCAGTGGGAAGAACTGGACGTGCATCCTTCACCCTGCCAGCACCCCGGGACGTGCCTGCAAATTTCCCTCAGTAAAGGTACAGAAAGAGACTTTTGTGTGTATCTACCTTATTACTCCTGCTGCTGAACTCCTCTCCTCCATTCTGCACCCCTACACCCCGTTTACCCTGAAGGACCCCAGCCTTGCCTGTGGAAGGCTTAACACCTTGCTGCCCAACACCAACCCTTCAGCGGATCTGCATAGCAGCGCTGGTCACCCTGACCAGGTACTACAGGTGGCGTCATGAACATTTCTACAAACCTTATAATCCCCTGTAAATATCCCCCCTTTTAGTGAGCGCCCAGGGCCACGGACCGAGCTGTGTCGCCGTGACATCCCCCATAGAAGTAAATGGGCTCGGTGCCGAGTACCCCACAGGCCCTGGCGGGCGACTCATCTTTTGGCGTCACAAACAGGATCTGAAGCTCGTTATAAGCGAGTCCTGTGTGCCTGAATTGACTGTTTTGTGCAAAAAAGACTGTATTTCTATTTTTGGGATTTTGCCGCCATTTGCTGCCATTTTACCGCCATGTTTGCGTCCTGAGGCGCTGGTGAAGAAGGGGGGCGTGAATTCGTGGGCGTACCCCCCCTGTGGCGCGAAAATTATGGCCGCCCTATCCAAATGCTTCTACAACATCAGATCATGACCCACTGCAAAGGAGATCCGCCTCCTCATCCTCCTCAGTGCAAGGAAGAGAAAGCAAAAGTCCCGCCTCCACAAAAAAGACCAGAGCGTTCCGGATGGAAAACACAGTCTGGCCTGGAGAGAGATGGCTGAAGGACAGGAGTCGCTGTGTGGGGGAATGGAGGTGCGCAGACCCTGTTCCCCTGAAGAGGCGCAGCCTGTGCCCGAACCATCCTAAGGTCGAGAAGGAGATGGTGAGCCATATCGTGTGGAGGTGGACGCTGCGCTGCTGGAACTGGCCCGGCACCGCGCTGAGATGGAGGCGATGGAGCGGAGCTGGTGGACCCTGAAGCTGCGGCTGCAGCGGGACCGACCGCTCTCCCCCCCAGATGCGCGACTGCCACCCGCGCCACCACTGGAGCCAGTGGCTGAGAGGGAACCGGAGGCCAACCCGGAAGAGCTGTACCTGACCCCGCCGAGGACGCAGCGAGAGGAGAGGAGGCTGCGGAGGCCTTGTCCGGACCGGAATGCCAGCCAGGCCTGGAACCAGAGGCCGCACCGGTAGCGGAGGAGTACTGTCCCCCGGCAGGGACGAAGGAAGGGAGTGAACCCGGCGAGATCCAGGTCTACTGGGAGGAGATAGAGCTCCTGGACGATGAGAAGTATGCCGCCCAGAGAGAAAATGAGTGGAGACGCCGTGAACAGGAGGCGCAGCAGCAACGGGAGCAGCGTGAGGCGCAGCGGCTTCGCCAGAGGTACCGTGAGAAGGATATCGCAGATAAGGAAAACGTACGTCGAGACAAAGGTACGCTCCGGGAACTGCGGCGCCAGGGGGCAATATGGGAGTTCAAGCTCCAGGGAGGCTGGGGGTTCATACATGAGCCCGGGCTCTACCAGGAAGTTTTTGTAAACCGCAGGGATGTGGAGTCTCACCTGCCTGAGGGACACCCGGACAGGGACTTGCTGATAGGGGATGTTGTCACCTACATGCGGCATTGGGGCCTTAAGGGGTGGTATGCCCTAAACGTCTCCAGAGTCAGCGCCCCAGTCCCGGAAGCAGGGAATGTGCCCCGCGTCTTGGCGTCCCAGGCCCCAACCACACCAGCACAAGTCCGCGCACCAGTGCCACATCCTGATGCACTGTAGAGCGCGGCGGCAGCCAGCTCACCCCCTGCTGAGCCATGCTATGCACGCTGCCAAGTTCAATTTTAAGTGAAGCACCTGTCAGGCCTCCAGGAAACAGTATGGCAAGAAAAAGAACTGTAGCTACCCAGACCCCAGTAGCAGGCCATGACATTATGGTGTTGCGGTTCAAGACCCATTGTGTGCTTCCAGCCCCAGGTATGGAAGATGCTGCCATATTCAAGGATATATCTGATGAAGAAGACCAGTAGGTCCCGGACAGGGTTTACTGAACTGTAGAAAAGTTTAAAGGTTGCTTCACCCGGACGGGTGCATGTTAGTTTTATTGTTTACATGTTGTGCCTTATAAAGTGTTTACCTTTTATGATGAGAGTATACCCCAGTTGGGTAATGGTGATTTAATGTGATTGATGTGATAATGTCCTTTGACAAGAACTGCGTGGCTGAGGACTCTGCCAGCCCAAAAACATTCTTTGTATATAGTTAGCACTTTTGTGCTCCATCTTGGTTTTACGTAAACCATTACTACCTCAAGAAGACAAAACCCGTTTGGTGTGGCCGAAAGTGAGGTCTGCTAAAAGTGAAGTCTTGCAGCCCACCCAGGACCACCGTGGGAGGTTTGGAGCGGGTCCTCCACAAGTATAATGTGTACTTGAACTGTACAGTATTTTGCACTGCATTTTCTACCAATATTAAAAGTGTTATTTATTGTTTGTAACGTTAAAGAGTCCTCACCTCCTGTAAGGGAAGAGTTAATGTTTTATAACTTAAAAATCTTTTCTTTCAGCCCGGGAGTGCTGATCTTAACCAGGGGGGGATGTAGAGCCCAGCTGCGCTTGGAATCTCATTACCCAGAGGGATGCACCGAAGGTAATGACCACTAGAGGACCCAATATGCATACACACATCTTCACCAATCCCTAGAGCCACCAGAGGGAGCCTTTTTAGAGTATATAAGGATGGTGAAGACACTGAGATTAGTCTGAGTCTACGTGCAGAGTAGTCTGAGGGCTGCAGCCTGCAGTGACACCTCAGAAAGTTGAGAAGAGAGTTGTTAATTCTCTTGGAGAGAAGCAAGTAGAGAGTGAGCTCTAGGAGCGAGCACAGATCAGTTAGTCTGCAAAGCCAGGTGCAGGACAGACAGAGAAGACTGATAGCCGTTCCAGGTAGAGCTTGGAAGAGAGAGAGAGAGAGAACAGCAGTTGTTGAAAGAACCTGAAATCTGCAGCTCCAAGCTTAGTTCAAACTTGTGGAGGCTAGTACAAGTGGAAAGATAGCCACTCCAGCCTAGTCAGAACTGAGTCAACTGAGTTCAGTTCAGTGAGCAAGCGTGCCGACGCTTTGAGAGCGGTGAAGAAAGTAGAGGAAACAGCCACCTACAGCCAGAGTGTGCTTATGTGAGGGTCGAGTAGGACAAAAGGCGAGTGGAAGAGAAGAAGAGAGTAACAGAGGTGGAAATAGCATTGATAGCTTACCTCTACTCTGAAAAACCGGACACCGGGTCCGAGCTTGCTAGAATCTACACGACTAGTAGGAGATACCGGAGACCCTGCGGGACTTCAAGTCGCAGGGGCCCACAAGTGTTGATACGTAACCGGGGTCAGGAAGACAGGAGTCTGGTCAGCACAACCATTAGAGACTGTGTTCTATCCAAGAGAAGGCCCTACCACAAAGTCAGCCGGGCGTGTAAAGTTGAAGACAGAGTTAGGCCTCGTTTCATACAGGTCAGAGACTCACATTATAGAAGTAAGGAGGCCCTACACCTACTCAGTGGGAAGAACTGGACGTGCATCCTTCACCCTGCCAGCACCCTGGGACGTGCCTGCCATTCCATCAGTAAAGGTACAGAAAGAGACTTTTGTGTGTGTCTACCTTATTACTCCTGCTGCTGAACTCCTCTCCTCCATTCTGCACCCCTACACCCCGTTTACCCTGAAGGACCCCAGCCTTGCCTGTGGAAGGCTTAACACCTTGCTGCCCAACACCAACCCTTCAGCGGATCTGCATAGCAGCGCTGGTCACCCTGACCAGGTACCACAGGTGGCGTCACAACATTTCTACAAACCTTATAATCCCCTGTAAATATCCCCCTTTTTAGTGAGCGCCCAGGGCCACGGACCGAGCTGTTTCGCCGTGACATCCCCCATAGAAGTGAACGGGCTCGGTGCCGAGTACCCCACAGGCCCTGGCGGGCGACTCACGTGCACCAGACCAAATGCACCATCACAAATGCACTTAACGCAAGCCACCACTGTTAGGCAAGTTCTAATGGCTGTTTTATTCTTCACGCAATCACAATAAGGAGGGCTTTAGATCGCATAGCACTCGGTCCGGTGTTGCTCTATGGGGCAGCTCACATCAGCATTTTTTTCCTCAGGCGTATTCGGCGTGCGTATAAAATCGCGCAGGCTTGGATTGTACACGTATATCGTCCGAGACTCGCCAATGCAAGCCTATGGGTGTGAGAAAAACTCGGACGCCACATCCATATAGCGTGCAAGAAATACGCACACATTTTCCTGAAGGCAGGAAATTGCATCAGCCTAGAACAGGAAGCTTGGCATGCAGATTGTCCTGAAAACCAATAAAAAAAGCCAGGAACATGCCTCCAAGGATAGCAGCAACAAGGCCATGCATATTAATGTGGAAATGCTGATTGTTATGGTGCAGGAGAGGCCTGAAATCTGGGACCAACGCAACGCAACTATGCAGACCGCAATAAAAAGGATGCAGCTTGGAGACGCATATGATGCCAGATGTCCCAAATTATGAGGAAAGTGCACGTGTGGTGCAGCAGGACATTTGTAAGTAAAAACTCCCCAAAAAACAGTGGAAATTCATTTTTCCACATGATGTTATTTGGAATATCTGGCATGTTTGTTCATATACACTTGCCAAACTGAACACAAGTTTACACTGTAACCTATCATTCAAAAGGCAAACAAGGTGATCATATTTAGATTTATTTATTGTGTCACTTTGTAGTGTCTGATGTCACAAGACGGTGGCGCAGCTGCCGTGATCAGTACCGCCATGTCAGTCAGCAGCGGGCCAGGAGTGGTGCAGCAGCCAGTAAAAAGCGGAAGTATATATATGTTATGACCGATTGAATTTCCAAGCTCTCATTCTGGATCTCTGTTCATAAGTGCATGCTTGACATACATTTTTAAACTTGGCCTTAAGTTACATAAATTAATGTTTATTTTCCTTTGATTTTTGGAAAATAACAGAAATGAATCCAACAATACTGAAGGAGATTCCAAGGTCAATTTGGACCCTGTTGGCGAAGTTGAAGAGAAAGCTGGACCTTCTTCTGAACCATCAGCAACAAACCAACCACCATCACAACGACCTTCTGCAGGATAGGAGTCCAATCGAGATGAGGATGAACATAGATGTAGCAGTAGTCCTACGCTTCCCCTGAATACCTCACAACAGGTTGTGGCCATCCCACACTGGGGCCGGCGCATGCGCACTGTTAACGATGATGGTGAGGAAGTCTATGGTTAGAGTCTTGCACTGTATATGAGCACAATTCCCCGTGAGGTGAGGCTGCGTGTCAGCTGTAAGGAAAAAATTGTGAAAGATTCATACACAGAACCTAACAATCCATGGCTGGTTTTCAACTTCATTGAAAGAGGGAGGATGTACACTGAAACCACCTACACATGCCTGGAAGCAACGTTGACCAGCCTATAGCACTCCCAAAACTACCTACACCACGAATCCCATTACCTCAGCCACATCAAACCCCATACCAACACCTCCAACCACAAGCACACTTCTCAAATCCAGGTGCACCTGCCCAATATGGCCACTTGAACATACAAAGTGTAGGAGAGTGGTCACAACACGGGTATGTTCGCATGGCCATTCTGGGGGTTTAGCCAAATGCCAAACAGAAATCCACATGAGTATGAATACAAATACACAAGTGGCCAATAACATGTATCACAACAGGGCAATCCGTTGGTTCAAAAACCAGCCTCATCCACCTCTTAGGGGCCCAATCATGTAGGAAACCAAAATCAAAAAACTAGTTATGCTGTGCTGCCGCCATCACCTCCACCTTCCTACCAGAATTTGTAAAAAATAGTATTTTAATGGGTAATGTCTTTGTTTGTTTGCTTAATGTTTCCATAGAATATTATCATACGTTGCCATGTTTTGAATATGGCTTTTTTACTAAAAAATACACTTGTAGTAAATAAAGCTGTTATTTAACCCCTTAATGACCGCCGATACGCCTTTTAACGGCGGTCATTAAGGGTACTTAAACCACAGCGCCGTTAATTAACGGCGCTGTGGAAAAAGCCTATAGCGCCCCCCAGAGGCGCATTTTCTCCGGGGTCTCGGCTACCAGGGTAGCCGAGACCCCAGAGAACATGAATCGGGTCGGTTTTTACCGACACCGATGTTGCGATCGCCGTTATTAACCCTATAACGGCGACCGCAACAACAACAAAAAAAAACAATGTGCCATTTAATTTCTCTGTCCTCTGATGTCATCGGACATCAGAGGACAGAGAAAAAGGGTCCCCGGGACCCCCACTGTGGCCCCCGAACCCTCCTTATGGCCCCGGGGCCCTCCGGTGTCCCCCGGTGCCGGCACCATGCTGCAAAATGGCGGGCGCATGAGTGGTGCGCCCGCCGTGAGGTGACGGGGGGATGGGCGATTTTCTCTGGGGTCTCGGCTGCCTGGGGTAGCCGAGACCCCAGAGAACATAATAGGGGCCCCCCCAGTCACCACTCTTTTGCGATCACCATATATTGGCGATCGCAAAAGAGAAATCACAGTCGCGATCCTGCCTGTAAATTTCTCTCCCCTCTGATGTGATCACACATCAGAGGGGAGAGAAATAGTGTCCCGGGACCCCCAATCTCCCCCCCCTGTACCTGCAGGGGTCCCGTGTCACCCGATCCTCCCCTCCGTGGTCCCATCCTCCCCCCGGCCTCCGTTCATGCCAGCTTCTTCATCCAGTAAAAAAAAATGGCGGGCGCATGCGCAGTGCGCCTGCCGAATCTGCCTGGCGGCAAATTCAAAAAAATATTCATTCATTCTCTAAGAGTACATTTTGATCACTGTGATAAACTATCACAGTGATCAAAATAAAAAAAACAGTACATAACCCCCCATTTATCACCCCTTAGTTAGGGACATATAATAAAAAATAGAAATTATATTTATTTTCATTTTTCCGTTAGGGTTAGGGTTATAATTAGGGTTAGGGTTATAATCAGGCTGGGTTCATACTGCGTTATGGCAGTCCGTTAGACGGACTGCGTTACACCGCGGTATAACGCGGTGTAACGCAGTCCGTTAACGCTGCCATTCACCGCCATTTGAGGGCGCATCGCGACGCATGCCGTAAAGCGGCATGCGTTTGCGACGTGCCATCATTCAGTGACGGAGCCTCGGACGCGGGCTTCAGCGTCTGGGCTCCGTCACCGCTAGCGCAGATGAATCATCTGCTGATTCCTCTGCACTAGCGGGTATAGCATAACGCGATCGCGTTATGCTATACCGTTACCAGCCCGTCAACGCTATGTGTTGAACGGGCTGGTAAAACGCAAAATGAACCTAGCCTTAGGGTTAGGGTTATAATTAGGTTTATAATTAGGGTTAGGGTTACAATTAGGGTTAGGGTTAAAATTAGGGTTAGGGTTACAATTAGAGTTAGGGTTACAATTAAGGTTAGGGTTACAATTAGGGTTGGAATTAGGGTTGGGATTTAGGTTAGGATTAGGGTTGGGATTAGGGTTAGGGGTCTGTTGGGGTTAGGGTTGGAGCTAGAATTGAGGGATTTTCACTATTTAGGCACATCAGGGGGTCTCCAAACACGACGTGGCGTTCAAAAAGTCAAAAGGCGCTCCCTCCCTTCCGAGCCCTGCTGTGCGCACAAACAGTGGTTTACCCCAACATATGGGGTATCATCGTACTCACAACAAATTGCACACCAATTTTGGGTTCTAATTTCCCCTGTTACCCTTGGGAAAATAAAAAATAGCTGGCTAAAAAAATCATTTTTGAAAAAAAAAATGATTTTTTTATTTTCACAGCTCTGTGTTTATAAATTTCTGTGAAACACTTGGGGGTTCAAAGTGCTCACCACACATCTAGATAAGTTCCTTAAGGGGTCTAGTTTCCAAAATGGGGTCACTTGTGGGGGGTTTCCACTGTTTAGACACATCAGGGGGTCTCCAAACACGACGTGGCTTTCAAAAAGTCAAATGGCGCTCCCTCCCTTCCGAGCCCTGCCGTGCGCCCAAACAGTGGTTTACCCCAACATATGGGGTATCAGCATACTCAGGACAAATTGCACACCAATTTTGGGGTTCTAATTTCTCCTGTTACCCTTGGGAAAATAAAAAATAGCTGGCTAAAAAAATCATTTTTGAGAAAAAAATGATTTTTCATTTTCACGGCTCTGCGTTTATAAATTTCTATGAAGCACTTGGGGGTTCAAAATGCTCATCACACATCTAGATAAGCTCCTTGGGGGGTCTAGTTTCCAGAATGGTGTCACTTGCAGGGGGTTTCTACTGTTTAGGCACATCAAGGGCTCTGCAAACACAACATGATGCCCGCAGAACATTCCATCAAAGTCTGCATTACAAAATGGCGCTCCTTCCCTTCCAAGCACTCCCATGTGCCCAAACAGTGGTTTCACCCCACATATGGGGTATCAGCGTACTCAGGAAAAATTGCACAACAACTTTTTGGGTCCAATTTCTCCTATTACCCTTGGGAAATAAAAAAATAGCGGGCTAAAGAATCATTTTTGAGGAAAAAAATGATTTTTTATTTTCACGGCTCTACGTTTATAAATTTCTGTGAAGCACTTGGGGGTTCAAAGTGCTCACCACACATCTAGATAAGTTCCTTAAGGGGTCTAGTTTCCAAAATGGTGTCATTTGTGGGGGTTTCCACTGTTTAGGCGTATCAGGGGCTCTCCAAACGCGATATGGCGTCCAATTTCAATTCCAGCCAATTTTGGTTTGAAAAAGTCAAACGGCGCTCCTTCCCTTCCAAGCCCTGCCGTGCGCCCAAACAGTGGTCCCACCCCACATATGGGGTATCAGCGCACTCAGGACAAATTGGACAACAACTTTTGTGGTCTAATTTCTCCTGTTACCCTTGGGAAAATAAAAAATTGGGGACTAAATGATAAGGTTTGTGGAAAAAATATGACTTTTTATTTTCATGCCCGGGAGTTATAAACTTCTGTGAAGCACTTGGGTGTTCAAAGTGCTCACCACACATCTATATAAGTTCCTTAGGGGGTCTAGTTTCCAGAATGGTGTCACTTGTGGGGGGTTTCCACTGTTTAGACACATTAGGGCCTCTACAAACGCGACACGGCGACCAGCCAATTCTGAGTTGAAAAAGTCAAACGGCGCTCCTTCCCTTCCAAGCTCTGCCATGCACCCAAACAGTGGTTTACCCCCACATATGGGGTATCAGCATGCTCAGGACAAATTGCACAAAAACTTTTGGGGTCTTGTTACCCTTGGGAAAATAAGAATTGGGTGTGAACAGATCGTTTTTGTGGAAAAAATATTTTTTATTTTCATGGTTCTATGTTATAAACTTCTGTGAAGCACTTGGAGGTTCAAAGTGCTCACCACACATCTAGATAAGTTCCTTAGGGGTCTAGTTTCCAAAATGGGGTCACTTGTGATGGGTTTCCACTGTTTAGACACATCAGGGCCTCTACAAACGCGATATGGAGTCCAGCCAATTCTGCGTTGAAAAAGTCAAATGTCGCTCCTTCCCTTGTGACCTCTGCCGTGCGCCCAAAAAGTGGTTTACCCCCACATATGGGGTATCGGCTTATTCAGGAGAAATTGCACAACAAATTTTGTGGTTCATTTTTTCTTTTAACAGTTGTGAAAATAAAAAAAATTGGTTCCGAAGTAAAGTTTTTGCAAAAAAAGTTAAATGTTAATTTTTTCCTTCCACATTGCTTCAGTTCCTGTGAAGCACGTAAAGGGTTAATAAACTTCTTGAATGTGATTTTGAGCACCTTGAGGGGTGCAGTTTTTAGAATGGTGTCACTTTTGGGTATTTTCTATCATATAGACCCCTCAAAGTGACTTCAAATGTGATGTGGTCCCTAAAATAAAAAAGGTGTTGTAAAAATGAGAAATCGCTGGTCAACTTTTAACCCTTATAACTTCGTAACAAAAAAAATTTTGTTCCCAAAATTGTGCTCCTGTAAAGTACACATGTGGGAAATGTTATTTATTAAGAAATTTGTGTGACATATCTCTCTGATTTAAGGGCATAAAAATTTAAAGTTTGAAAATTGTTAAATTTTCAAAATTTTCGCCATATTTCCATTTTTTTCATAAATAAACACAAGTCATATCAAAGAAATTTTACTACTAACGTGAAGTACAATATGTCATGGAAAAACAATCTCAGAATCAGCGGAATTCGTTAAAGCGTTCCAGAGTTATAACCTCATAAAGTGACAGTGGTCAGAATTGTAAAAATTGGCCCTGTCATTAAGCTGCAAAATGGCTCTGTCACTAAGGGTTTAAATGTGTGACTTTTGTTTTGGCCAATATACACATGTGGTCAAAATTTTTGGTACCCCTCGTTTAATGTCAGAAAAACCCACTATGGTCACAGAAATAACTTGAATCTGACAAAAGTAATACTAAATCAATAATTTATGAAAATGAACCCATGCTTCCACAGAATTTTTTAACCCCTTTACCCTCAAGGGTGTTTTGCACGTTAATGACTGGACCACTTTTTGCAATTCTGACCCTTTATGAGGTAATAACTCTGGAACGCTTCCATGGATCCTGGTGATTCTCACATTGTTTTCTCATGACATACTGTACTTCATGACAATGGTAAAATTTATTTGATATGCCTTGCGTTCATTTGTGAAAAAAATGGAAATTTGGCAAAAATTTTGAAAATTTCGCAATTTTCCAAATTTGAATTTTAATGCCACTAAATCACAGATATGTAACACAAAATACTTAATAAGTAACATTTCCCACATGTTTACGTTACATCAGCACAATTTTGGAATCAAAATTTTTTTTTTGGTAGGAAGTTATAAGGGTTAAAAGTTAACCAACGATTTCTGATTTGTACAACACCATTTTTTTTAGGGACCACATCACATTTGAAGTCACTTTGAGAGGTCTATATGATAGAAAATACCCAAAAGTAACTCCTTTCTAAAAACTGTACCCCTCAAAGTGCTCAAAACCACATTCAAGAAGTTTATTAACCCTTCAGGTGCTTCACAGGAATTTTTTGACTGTTTAAAAAAAATGAACATTTAACCTTTTTTCACAAAAAAATATTTCAGGTGCAATTTTTTTTAATTTCCCAAGGGTAAACAGGAGACTTTGGATCCCAAAAGTTATTGTGCAATTTGTCCTGAGTACACTGATACCCCATATGTGGGTGTAAACCACTGTTTCGGCGCATGACAGAACACGGAAGGGAAGGAGCGCC
>JARQOD010013081.1:0-17175 GCA_033576555.1 Oophaga sylvatica
CCATTTAAAAAGCAGGGAAGTGCTTCTTTTCAGGGCATGATAAGGAGCAATCAGACGCTGTGGTCTTCTGGCTCCTCTCTGTTGCGGTATTCCCGCGACAGACTTCAATTAGAGACATCACTTGTGAATCAGTGTGTTACCTGTAAACTTAGACTATACACTGCATATTATTTACAGATCTACTATGTATAATGTCATTGGTGATCACTGTAGTACCTGTACACTGACACTATATACAGAGTTCCTATGTATAATGTCACTTATGGTAATATTAGTATTGTGGTTTTTTTTTTTTATTAATGATCAGTATTGTAGTATTTGGTCACTGTGGTGGTAATATGTGATCTGGACTTTCCTCCATCTCACAGATCTTCCTTTCCTGACCAATTTATCACAATTAACAACATCACACTTTCCCCCATACCAGAAGTCCGCTGCCTCGGAATAACCCTTGACTCTGCCCTGTCCTTCAAACAGCACATCCAAGCTCTTTCCACCTCCTGTCGCCTCCAGTTCAAAAAAATTTCCAGAATCCGTCCTTTCCTCAACCCTCAATCTACTAAAATGATTGTGCATGCCCTCATCATCTCCCGCCTCGACTACTGCAACATCCTTTTCTGTGGCCTCCCTGCTAACACCCTTTCACCTCTCCAGTCCATCCTTAACTCTGCTGCCCGACTAATTCATCTCTCTCCTCACTACTCCGCTTCTCTCCTCTGCAAATCTCTTCACTGGTTCCCATTCCCTCTGCGTATCCAGTTCAAATTACTAATATTGATCTACAAGGCCATCTATAACCTGTTTCCTCCATATATCTCAAACCCATTCACAACAGAGCAGGATCATGGGACACATAGGGCAGGATCATGAGACACATGGGGCAGGAATATGAGACAGATTGGGGAGGATCATGGGGCAGGATGGAGACACATAGTGCAGGATCATGGGGCAGGATGGAGATACATGGAGCAGGATAAAGACAGATGGGGCAGGAACATAGTGCAGGATCATGGGGCAGGATGCAGACTCATGGGGCATGATGGAGATACATGGAGCAGGATGGAGACACATTTGGCAGGATGGAGATACATGGGGCAGGATGGAAACACATGAGGCATGATGGAGACACATGAGGCATGTGGTACAAGAACATTGGGCAGGAACATGGGGCAGGATGGAGACACATGGTGCAGGATCATGAGTCAGGATGGAGGCACATGGTGCAGGATCATGGGGCAAGATGGAGACACATGGGGCAGGAACATGAGGCATGATGGAGACACATGGGGCAGGATCATGGGACAGATGAGGCAGGATCATGGGACAGATGAGACAGGATCATGGGACAGATGTGACAGGATTATGGGACACATAGGACAGTATCATGAGACAGAAAGGGCAGTATCATGAGACAGAGAGGGCAAGGTCATGGGACAGAGGGGGCAGGGTCATGGGACAGATGGGGCAGGATCATGAGACAGATGGGGCAGGATCATGGGGCAGGATGGAGAAAGATGGGGAAGGAACATAAGGCAGGATGGAGACAGATGGGGCAGGATCATGGAACATGATGGATACGATGGAGACACATGGGGCAGGATCATGGAACACATGTGGCAGGATCATGTGACACATGGGGCAGGATCAAGGACACATGGGGCAGGATCATGGGGCAGGATGGAGACAGATGAGGAAGTAACATCAGTCAGGATAGAGACAGATGGGGCAGGATCATGGCGCAGGAGGATACGATGGAGACACATGGAGCAAGATCATGGGACACATGGGGCAGGTTCATGAGACACATGGGGCAGGAACATGAGACAGATTGGCAGGATCATGGGGCAGGATGGATACATATGTGCAGGATCTTGGGGAAGGATGGAGACAGATGGGGCAGGATGGAGATACATGGTGCAGGATCATGGGGCGGGCTGGTATCACATGGTACAGGATCAAGACAGATAGGGCAGAAACATGGTGCAGGATCATGGGGCAGGATGCAGACACATGGGGCATGATGGAGACATATGGGGCAGGATCATGGGGCAGGAGAGAGATACGTGGTACAAGATCATTGGGCAGGAACATGGGTCAAGATGGAGACACATGTTGCAGGAGCATGGGTCAGGATGGAGACACATGGTGCAGGATCTTGGGGCAAGATGGAGACAAATGCGGCAGGAACATGAGGAAGGATGGAGACACATGGGGCAAGATGGAGACAGATGGGGCAGGATCATGGGACAGATGGGGCATGATTGTTGGACAGATGGTGTAGGATCGTGGGACAGATGGGGCAGAATCGTGGGGACAGATGGGGCAAAATCATGGGACAGATGGGGCAGGATCGTGGGACAGATGGGGCATCATAAGAGGCAAGATGGGAGATCATAAGAGGCAAGATGGGAGATCATATGAGGCAGGATGGGAGATCATATGGGGCAAGATGGGAGATCATATGGGGCAGGATGGGAGATCATAAGGGGCAGGATGGGAGATCATATGGGGCAGGATGGGAGATCATAAGGGGCAGGATGGAAGAACATAAGGGGCAGGATGGAAGAACATAAGGGGCAGGATGGGAGATCATAAGGGGCAAGATAGGAGATCATATGGGGCATAATGGGAGATCATAAGGGGCAGGATGGGAGATCATAAGGGGCAGGATGGGAGATCATATGGGGCAGGATGGAGGTACATGGCGCAGGATCATAGGGCGGGCTGGTATCACATGGTACAGGATCAAGACAGATGGGGCAGGAACATGGTGCAGGATCATGGGGCAGGATGCAGACACATGGGGCATGATGGAGACATATGGGGCAGGATCATGGGGCAGTAGAGAGATATGTGGTACAAGATCATTGGGCAGGAACATGGGTCAAGATGGAGACACATGTTGCAGGATCATGGGTCAGGATGGAGACACATGGTGCAGGATCTTGGGGCAAGATGGAGACAAATGGGGCAGGAACATGAGGAAGGATGGAGACACATGGGGCAAGATGGAGACAGATGGGGCAGGATCATGGGACAGATGGGGCATGATTGTTGGACAGATGGGGTAGGATCGTGGGACAGATGGGGCAGGATCGTGGGACCGATGGGGCAAAATCATGGGACAGATGGGGCAGGATCGTGGGACAGATGGGGCATCATAAGAGGCAAGATGGGAGATCATAAGAGGCAAGATGGGAGATCATATGAGGCAGGATGGGAGATCATATGGGGCAGGATGGGAGATCATATGGGGCAGGATGGGAGATCATAAGGGGCAGGATGGGAGATCATATGGGGCAGGATGGGAGATCATAAGGGGCAGGATGGGAGATCATAAGGGGCAGGATGGGAGATCATATGGGGCAGGATGCGAGATCATATGGAGGCAGAATGGGAGATCATATGGAGGCAGGATGGGAGATCACATGGGAGCAGGATGGAGACACATGGGGCAGGATGGGAGAACATATGGCTGGAGCTAGGAATGAGACAAAAAGGGGCCAGGATGGGGAATATTATTACTGTAGGGGCTAATTAAGGGATATTATTACTTCAGTGATGTATTTTAGTTTTGAGGATACGGTTTTCAATGGGGGGATGCTGGTACTGTGCTTTTTTACTTCATCTGGTGTACTGTAAAAGTTGGGAAAAAATTACGTAATGTGCTCTACAAGCGGTGCTCTAGAGAGCTGCTATTTCCTGCAGAGACGAGTACTGGCTGGAAGAAGTGATTGTGGTCTGTGCTGGATGAAGATAAAAAGCGAAGATGAAGGACTTTGTCACTACTCAGCTGTCGGGTGACCAGGACCACTAGGGTGCACCCTAGCTCTCCCTATTATCCGGAATACTTCTGAAGATAAATATGCCGAATCAGCCCTTCACCTGTTCTCTTCCCCCCACCCAGGGAAGAGGGCTACTACTGTGCACTGCAGTACACCAACCTGACGAATAAGGCACACCAAACAAGGGTAAACTGAAAATACCAAGCATACAAATATTCACTCACATATATCAGAGGAATGCACTGGGGAGTGGAGGATGTGGCAATAACCAAAGTAAGATGAGGGATGGGAATTATCACACTTACAAACCACGCAACAGTCACAGATAACTCCTCATATAAACACCTCTCCTCCAAGCCATGGAGCAAAAGCTAGCTCTGACATGGGTTTGAATCAGGGCCCAGTATTTTTTGGGAGTGGAAGTGGCTAACCGAACTCAGCTGAGAGCTCATACTTCCAGAGTTAGAGATTAACCCCTGTTCTGCCAAAAGAAGTAAACACCATTTAAAAAGCAGGGAAGTGCTTCTTTTCAGGGCATGATAAGGAGCAATCAGACGCTGTGGTCTTCTGGCTCCTCTCTGTTGCGGTATTCCCGCGACAGACTTCAATTAGAGACATCACTTGTGAATCAGTGTGTTACCTGTAAACTTAGACTATACACTGCATATTATTTACAGATCTACTATGTATAATGTCATTGGTGATCACTGTAGTACCTGTACACTGACACTATATACAGAGTTCCTATGTATAATGTCACTTATGGTAATATTAGTATTGTGGTTTTTTTTTTTTATTAATGATCAGTATTGTAGTATTTGGTCACTGTGGTGGTAATATGTGATCTGGACTTTCCTCCATCTCACAGATCTTCCTTTCCTGACCAATTTATCACAATTAACAACATCACACTTTCCCCCATACCAGAAGTCCGCTGCCTCGGAATAACCCTTGACTCTGCCCTGTCCTTCAAACAGCACATCCAAGCTCTTTCCACCTCCTGTCGCCTCCAGTTCAAAAAAATTTCCAGAATCCGTCCTTTCCTCAACCCTCAATCTACTAAAATGATTGTGCATGCCCTCATCATCTCCCGCCTCGACTACTGCAACATCCTTTTCTGTGGCCTCCCTGCTAACACCCTTTCACCTCTCCAGTCCATCCTTAACTCTGCTGCCCGACTAATTCATCTCTCTCCTCACTACTCCGCTTCTCTCCTCTGCAAATCTCTTCACTGGTTCCCATTCCCTCTGCGTATCCAGTTCAAATTACTAATATTGATCTACAAGGCCATCTATAACCTGTTTCCTCCATATATCTCAAACCCATTCACAACAGAGCAGGATCATGGGACACATAGGGCAGGATCATGAGACACATGGGGCAGGAATATGAGACAGATTGGGGAGGATCATGGGGCAGGATGGAGACACATAGTGCAGGATCATGGGGCAGGATGGAGATACATGGAGCAGGATAAAGACAGATGGGGCAGGAACATAGTGCAGGATCATGGGGCAGGATGCAGACTCATGGGGCATGATGGAGATACATGGAGCAGGATGGAGACACATTTGGCAGGATGGAGATACATGGGGCAGGATGGAAACACATGAGGCATGATGGAGACACATGAGGCATGTGGTACAAGAACATTGGGCAGGAACATGGGGCAGGATGGAGACACATGGTGCAGGATCATGAGTCAGGATGGAGGCACATGGTGCAGGATCATGGGGCAAGATGGAGACACATGGGGCAGGAACATGAGGCATGATGGAGACACATGGGGCAGGATCATGGGACAGATGAGGCAGGATCATGGGACAGATGAGACAGGATCATGGGACAGATGTGACAGGATTATGGGACACATAGGACAGTATCATGAGACAGAAAGGGCAGTATCATGAGACAGAGAGGGCAAGGTCATGGGACAGAGGGGGCAGGGTCATGGGACAGATGGGGCAGGATCATGAGACAGATGGGGCAGGATCATGGGGCAGGATGGAGAAAGATGGGGAAGGAACATAAGGCAGGATGGAGACAGATGGGGCAGGATCATGGAACATGATGGATACGATGGAGACACATGGGGCAGGATCATGGAACACATGTGGCAGGATCATGTGACACATGGGGCAGGATCAAGAGACACATGGGGCAGGATCATGGGGCAGGATGGAGACAGATGAGGAAGTAACATCAGTCAGGATAGAGACAGATGGGGCAGGATCATGGCGCAGGAGGATACGATGGAGACACATGGAGCAAGATCATGGGACACATGGGGCAGGTTCATGAGACACATGGGGCAGGAACATGAGACAGATTGAGCAGGATCATGGGGCAGGATGGATACATATGTGCAGGATCTTGGGGAAGGATGGAGACAGATGGGGCAGGATGGAGATACATGGTGCAGGATCATGGGGCGGGCTGGTATCACATGGTACAGGATCAAGACAGATAGGGCAGAAACATGGTGCAGGATCATGGGGCAGGATGCAGACACATGGGGCATGATGGAGACATATGGGGCAGGATCATGGGGCAGGAGAGAGATACGTGGTACAAGATCATTGGGCAGGAACATGGGTCAAGATGGAGACACATGTTGCAGGAGCATGGGTCAGGATGGAGACACATGGTGCAGGATCTTGGGGCAAGATGGAGACAAATGCGGCAGGAACATGAGGAAGGATGGAGACACATGGGCAAGATGGAGACAGATGGGGCAGGATCATGGGACAGATGGGGCATGATTGTTGGACAGATGGTGTAGGATCGTGGGACAGATGGGGCAGAATCGTGGGACAGATGGGGCAAAATCATGGGACAGATGGGGCAGGATCGTGGGACAGATGGGGCATCATAAGAGGCAAGATGGGAGATCATAAGAGGCAAGATGGGAGATCATATGAGGCAGGATGGGAGATCATATGGGGCAAGATGGGAGATCATATGGGGCAGGATGGGAGATCATAAGGGGCAGGATGGGAGATCATATGGGGCAGGATGGGAGATCATAAGGGGCAGGATGGAAGAACATAAGGGGCAGGATGGAAGAACATAAGGGGCAGGATGGGAGATCATAAGGGGCAAGATAGGAGATCATATGGGGCATAATGGGAGATCATAAGGGGCAGGATGGGAGATCATAAGGGGCAGGATGGGAGATCATATGGGGCAGGATGGAGGTACATGGCGCAGGATCATAGGGCGGGCTGGTATCACATGGTACAGGATCAAGACAGATGGGGCAGGAACATGGTGCAGGATCATGGGGCAGGATGCAGACACATGGGGCATGATGGAGACATATGGGGCAGGATCATGGGGCAGTAGAGAGATATGTGGTACAAGATCATTGGGCAGGAACATGGGTCAAGATGGAGACACATGTTGCAGGATCATGGGTCAGGATGGAGACACATGGTGCAGGATCTTGGGGCAAGATGGAGACAAATGGGGCAGGAACATGAGGAAGGATGGAGACACATGGGGCAAGATGGAGACAGATGGGGCAGGATCATGGGACAGATGGGGCATGATTGTTGGACAGATGGGGTAGGATCGTGGGACAGAGGGGGCAGGATCGTGGGACCGATGGGGCAAAATCATGGGACAGATGGGGCAGGATCGTGGGACAGATGGGGCATCATAAGAGGCAAGATGGGAGATCATAAGAGGCAAGATGGGAGATCATATGAGGCAGGATGGGAGATCATATGGGGCAGGATGGGAGATCATATGGGGCAGGATGGGAGATCATAAGGGGCAGGATGGGAGATCATATGGGCAGGATGGGAGATCATAAGGGGCAGGATGGGAGATCATAAGGGGCAGGATGGGAGATCATATGGGGCAGGATGCGAGATCATATGGAGGCAGAATGGGAGATCATATGGAGGCAGGATGGGAGATCACATGGGAGCAGGATGGAGACACATGGGGCAGGATGGGAGAACATATGGCTGGAGCTAGGAATGAGACAAAAAGGGGCCAGGATGGGGAATATTATTACTGTAGGGGCTAATTAAGGGATATTATTACTTCAGTGATGTATTTTAGTTTTGAGGATACGGTTTTCAATGGGGGGATGCTGGTACTGTGCTTTTTTACTTCATCTGGTGTACTGTAAAAGTTGGGAAAAAATTACGTAATGTGCTCTACAAGCGGTGCTCTAGAGAGCTGCTATTTCCTGCAGAGACGAGTACTGGCTGGAAGAAGTGATTGTGGTCTGTGCTGGATGAAGATAAAAAGCGAAGATGAAGGACTTTGTCACTACTCAGCTGTCGGGTGACCCAGGACCACTAGGGTGCACCCTAGCTCTCCCTATTATCCGGAATACTTCTGAAGATAAATATGCCGAATCAGCCCTTCACCTGTTCTCTTCCCCCCACCCAGGGAAGAGGGCTACTACTGTGCACTGCAGTACACCAACCTGACGAATAAGGCACACCAAACAAGGGTAAACTGAAAATACCAAGCATACAAATATTCACTCACATATATCAGAGGAATGCACTGGGGAGTGGAGGATGTGGCAATAACCAAAGTAAGATGAGGGATGGGAATTATCACACTTACAAACCACGCAACAGTCACAGATAACTCCTCATATAAACACCTCTCCTCCAAGCCATGGAGCAAAAGCTAGCTCTGACATGGGTTTGAATCAGGGCCCAGTATTTTTTGGGAGTGGAAGTGGCTAACCGAACTCAGCTGAGAGCTCATACTTCCAGAGTTAGAGATTAACCCCTGTTCTGCCAAAAGAAGTAAACACCATTTAAAAAGCAGGGAAGTGCTTCTTTTCAGGGCATGATAAGGAGCAATCAGACGCTGTGGTCTTCTGGCTCCTCTCTGTTGCGGTATTCCCGCGACAGACTTCAATTAGAGACATCACTTGTGAATCAGTGTGTTACCTGTAAACTTAGACTATACACTGCATATTATTTACAGATCTACTATGTATAATGTCATTGGTGATCACTGTAGTACCTGTACACTGACACTATATACAGAGTTCCTATGTATAATGTCACTTATGGTAATATTAGTATTGTGGTTTTTTTTTTTTATTAATGATCAGTATTGTAGTATTTGGTCACTGTGGTGGTAATATGTGATCTGGACTTTCCTCCATCTCACAGATCTTCCTTTCCTGACCAATTTATCACAATTAACAACATCACACTTTCCCCCATACCAGAAGTCCGCTGCCTCGGAATAACCCTTGACTCTGCCCTGTCCTTCAAACAGCACATCCAAGCTCTTTCCACCTCCTGTCGCCTCCAGTTCAAAAAAATTTCCAGAATCCGTCCTTTCCTCAACCCTCAATCTACTAAAATGATTGTGCATGCCCTCATCATCTCCCGCCTCGACTACTGCAACATCCTTTTCTGTGGCCTCCCTGCTAACACCCTTTCACCTCTCCAGTCCATCCTTAACTCTGCTGCCCGACTAATTCATCTCTCTCCTCACTACTCCGCTTCTCTCCTCTGCAAATCTCTTCACTGGTTCCCATTCCCTCTGCGTATCCAGTTCAAATTACTAATATTGATCTACAAGGCCATCTATAACCTGTTTCCTCCATATATCTCAAACCCATTCACAACAGAGCAGGATCATGGGACACATAGGGCAGGATCATGAGACACATGGGGCAGGAATATGAGACAGATTGGGGAGGATCATGGGGCAGGATGGAGACACATAGTGCAGGATCATGGGGCAGGATGGAGATACATGGAGCAGGATAAAGACAGATGGGGCAGGAACATAGTGCAGGATCATGGGCAGGATGCAGACTCATGGGCATGATGGAGATACATGGAGCAGGATGGAGACACATTTGGCAGGATGGAGATACATGGGGCAGGATGGAAACACATGAGGCATGATGGAGACACATGAGGCATGTGGTACAAGAACATTGGGCAGGAACATGGGGAGGATGGAGACACATGGTGCAGGATCATGAGTCAGGATGGAGGCACATGGTGCAGGATCATGGGGCAAGATGGAGACACATGGGGCAGGAACATGAGGCATGATGGAGACACATGGGGCAGGATCATGGGACAGATGAGGCAGGATCATGGGACAGATGAGACAGGATCATGGGACAGATGTGACAGGATTATGGGACACATAGGACAGTATCATGAGACAGAAAGGGCAGTATCATGAGACAGAGAGGGCAAGGTCATGGGACAGAGGGGGCAGGGTCATGGGACAGATGGGGCAGGATCATGAGACAGATGGGGCAGGATCATGGGGCAGGATGGAGAAAGATGGGGAAGGAACATAAGGCAGGATGGAGACAGATGGGGCAGGATCATGGAACATGATGGATACGATGGAGACACATGGGGCAGGATCATGGAACACATGTGGCAGGATCATGTGACACATGGGGCAGGATCAAGAGACACATGGGGCAGGATCATGGGGCAGGATGGAGACAGATGAGGAAGTAACATCAGTCAGGATAGAGACAGATGGGGCAGGATCATGGCGCAGGAGGATACGATGGAGACACATGGAGCAAGATCATGGGACACATGGGGCAGGTTCATGAGACACATGGGGCAGGAACATGAGACAGATTGGGCAGGATCATGGGGCAGGATGGATACATATGTGCAGGATCTTGGGGAAGGATGGAGACAGATGGGCAGGATGGAGATACATGGTGCAGGATCATGGGCGGGCTGGTATCACATGGTACAGGATCAAGACAGATAGGGCAGAAACATGGTGCAGGATCATGGGGCAGGATGCAGACACATGGGGCATGATGGAGACATATGGGGCAGGATCATGGGCAGGAGAGAGATACGTGGTACAAGATCATTGGGCAGGAACATGGGTCAAGATGGAGACACATGTTGCAGGAGCATGGGTCAGGATGGAGACACATGGTGCAGGATCTTGGGGCAAGATGGAGACAAATGCGGCAGGAACATGAGGAAGGATGGAGACACATGGGGCAAGATGGAGACAGATGGGGCAGGATCATGGGACAGATGGGGCATGATTGTTGGACAGATGGTGTAGGATCGTGGGACAGATGGGGCAGAATCGTGGGACAGATGGGGCAAAATCATGGGACAGATGGGGCAGGATCGTGGGACAGATGGGGCATCATAAGAGGCAAGATGGGAGATCATAAGAGGCAAGATGGGAGATCATATGAGGCAGGATGGGAGATCATATGGGGCAAGATGGGAGATCATATGGGGCAGGATGGGAGATCATAAGGGGCAGGATGGGAGATCATATGGGGCAGGATGGGAGATCATAAGGGGCAGGATGGAAGAACATAAGGGGCAGGATGGAAGAACATAAGGGCAGGATGGGAGATCATAAGGGCAAGATAGGAGATCATATGGGGCATAATGGGAGATCATAAGGGGCAGGATGGGAGATCATAAGGGGCAGGATGGGAGATCATATGGGGCAGGATGGAGGTACATGGCGCAGGATCATAGGGCGGGCTGGTATCACATGGTACAGGATCAAGACAGATGGGGCAGGAACATGGTGCAGGATCATGGGCAGGATGCAGACACATGGGGCATGATGGAGACATATGGGGCAGGATCATGGGGCAGTAGAGAGATATGTGGTACAAGATCATTGGGCAGGAACATGGGTCAAGATGGAGACACATGTTGCAGGATCATGGGTCAGGATGGAGACACATGGTGCAGGATCTTGGGGCAAGATGGAGACAAATGGGGCAGGAACATGAGGAAGGATGGAGACACATGGGGCAAGATGGAGACAGATGGGGCAGGATCATGGGACAGATGGGGCATGATTGTTGGACAGATGGGGTAGGATCGTGGGACAGATGGGGCAGGATCGTGGGACCGATGGGGCAAAATCATGGGACAGATGGGGCAGGATCGTGGGACAGATGGGGCATCATAAGAGGCAAGATGGGAGATCATAAGAGGCAAGATGGGAGATCATATGAGGCAGGATGGGAGATCATATGGGGCAGGATGGGAGATCATATGGGGCAGGATGGGAGATCATAAGGGGCAGGATGGGAGATCATATGGGGCAGGATGGGAGATCATAAGGGGCAGGATGGGAGATCATAAGGGGCAGGATGGGAGATCATATGGGGCAGGATGCGAGATCATATGGAGGCAGAATGGGAGATCATATGGAGGCAGGATGGGAGATCACATGGGAGCAGGATGGAGACACATGGGGCAGGATGGGAGAACATATGGCTGGAGCTAGGAATGAGACAAAAAGGGGCCAGGATGGGGAATATTATTACTGTAGGGGCTAATTAAGGGATATTATTACTTCAGTGATGTATTTTAGTTTTGAGGATACGGTTTTCAATGGGGGGATGCTGGTACTGTGCTTTTTTACTTCATCTGGTGTACTGTAAAAGTTGGGAAAAAATTACGTAATGTGCTCTACAAGCGGTGCTCTAGAGAGCTGCTATTTCCTGCAGAGACGAGTACTGGCTGGAAGAAGTGATTGTGGTCTGTGCTGGATGAAGATAAAAAGCGAAGATGAAGGACTTTGTCACTACTCAGCTGTCGGGTGACCCAGGACCACTAGGGTGCACCCTAGCTCTCCCTATTATCCGGAATACTTCTGAAGATAAATATGCCGAATCAGCCCTTCACCTGTTCTCTTCCCCCACCCAGGGAAGAGGGCTACTACTGTGCACTGCAGTACACCAACCTGACGAATAAGGCACACCAAACAAGGGTAAACTGAAAATACCAAGCATACAAATATTCACTCACATATATCAGAGGAATGCACTGGGGAGTGGAGGATGTGGCAATAACCAAAGTAAGATGAGGGATGGGAATTATCACACTTACAAACCACGCAACAGTCACAGATAACTCCTCATATAAACACCTCTCCTCCAAGCCATGGAGCAAAAGCTAGCTCTGACATGGGTTTGAATCAGGGCCCAGTATTTTTTGGGAGTGGAAGTGGCTAACCGAACTCAGCTGAGAGCTCATACTTCCAGAGTTAGAGATTAACCCTGTTCTGCCAAAAGAAGTAAACACCATTTAAAAAGCAGGGAAGTGCTTCTTTTCAGGGCATGATAAGGAGCAATCAGACGCTGTGGTCTTCTGGCTCCTCTCTGTTGCGGTATTCCCGCGACAGACTTCAATTAGAGACATCACTTGTGAATCAGTGTGTTACCTGTAAACTTAGACTATACACTGCATATTATTTACAGATCTACTATGTATAATGTCATTGGTGATCACTGTAGTACCTGTACACTGACACTATATACAGAGTTCCTATGTATAATGTCACTTATGGTAATATTAGTATTGTGGTTTTTTTTTTTTATTAATGATCAGTATTGTAGTATTTGGTCACTGTGGTGGTAATATGTGATCTGGACTTTCCTCCATCTCACAGATCTTCCTTTCCTGACCAATTTATCACAATTAACAACATCACACTTTCCCCCATACCAGAAGTCCGCTGCCTCGGAATAACCCTTGACTCTGCCCTGTCCTTCAAACAGCACATCCAAGCTCTTTCCACCTCCTGTCGCCTCCAGTTCAAAAAATTTCCAGAATCCGTCCTTTCCTCAACCCTCAATCTACTAAAATGATTGTGCATGCCCTCATCATCTCCCGCCTCGACTACTGCAACATCCTTTTCTGTGGCCTCCCTGCTAACACCCTTTCACCTCTCCAGTCCATCCTTAACTCTGCTGCCCGACTAATTCATCTCTCTCCTCACTACTCCGCTTCTCTCCTCTGCAAATCTCTTCACTGGTTCCCATTCCCTCTGCGTATCCAGTTCAAATTACTAATATTGATCTACAAGGCCATCTATAACCTGTTTCCTCCATATATCTCAAACCCATTCACAACAGAGCAGGATCATGGGACACATAGGGCAGGATCATGAGACACATGGGGCAGGAATATGAGACAGATTGGGGAGGATCATGGGGCAGGATGGAGACACATAGTGCAGGATCATGGGGCAGGATGGAGATACATGGAGCAGGATAAAGACAGATGGGGCAGGAACATAGTGCAGGATCATGGGGCAGGATGCAGACTCATGGGGCATGATGGAGATACATGGAGCAGGATGGAGACACATTTGGCAGGATGGAGATACATGGGGCAGGATGGAAACACATGAGGCATGATGGAGACACATGAGGCATGTGGTACAAGAACATTGGGCAGGAACATGGGGCAGGATGGAGACACATGGTGCAGGATCATGAGTCAGGATGGAGGCACATGGTGCAGGATCATGGGGCAAGATGGAGACACATGGGGCAGGAACATGAGGCATGATGGAGACACATGGGGCAGGATCATGGGACAGATGAGGCAGGATCATGGGACAGATGAGACAGGATCATGGGACAGATGTGACAGGATTATGGGACACATAGGACAGTATCATGAGACAGAAAGGGCAGTATCATGAGACAGAGAGGGCAAGGTCATGGGACAGAGGGGGCAGGGTCATGGGACAGATGGGGCAGGATCATGAGACAGATGGGGCAGGATCATGGGGCAGGATGGAGAAAGATGGGGAAGGAACATAAGGCAGGATGGAGACAGATGGGGCAGGATCATGGAACATGATGGATACGATGGAGACACATGGGGCAGGATCATGGAACACATGTGGCAGGATCATGTGACACATGGGGCAGGATCAAGAGACACATGGGGCAGGATCATGGGGCAGGATGGAGACAGATGAGGAAGTAACATCAGTCAGGATAGAGACAGATGGGGCAGGATCATGGCGCAGGAGGATACGATGGAGACACATGGAGCAAGATCATGGGACACATGGGGCAGGTTCATGAGACACATGGGGCAGGAACATGAGACAGATTGGCAGGATCATGGGGCAGGATGGATACATATGTGCAGGATCTTGGGGAAGGATGGAGACAGATGGGGCAGGATGGAGATACATGGTGCAGGATCATGGGGCGGGCTGGTATCACATGGTACAGGATCAAGACAGATAGGGCAGAAACATGGTGCAGGATCATGGGGCAGGATGCAGACACATGGGGCATGATGGAGACATATGGGGCAGGATCATGGGGCAGGAGAGAGATACGTGGTACAAGATCATTGGGCAGGAACATGGGTCAAGATGGAGACACATGTTGCAGGAGCATGGGTCAGGATGGAGACACATGGTGCAGGATCTTGGGGCAAGATGGAGACAAATGCGGCAGGAACATGAGGAAGGATGGAGACACATGGGCAAGATGGAGACAGATGGGGCAGGATCATGGGACAGATGGGGCATGATTGTTGGACAGATGGTGTAGGATCGTGGGACAGATGGGGCAGAATCGTGGGACAGATGGGGCAAAATCATGGGACAGATGGGGCAGGATCGTGGGACAGATGGGGCATCATAAGAGGCAAGATGGGAGATCATAAGAGGCAAGATGGGAGATCATATGAGGCAGGATGGGAGATCATATGGGGCAAGATGGGAGATCATATGGGGCAGGATGGGAGATCATAAGGGGCAGGATGGGAGATCATATGGGGCAGGATGGGAGATCATAAGGGGCAGGATGGAAGAACATAAGGGGCAGGATGGAAGAACATAAGGGGCAGGATGGGAGATCATAAGGGGCAAGATAGGAGATCATATGGGGCATAATGGGAGATCATAAGGGGCAGGATGGGAGATCATAAGGGGCAGGATGGGAGATCATATGGGGCAGGATGGAGGTACATGGCGCAGGATCATAGGGCGGGCTGGTATCACATGGTACAGGATCAAGACAGATGGGGCAGGAACATGGTGCAGGATCATGGGGCAGGATGCAGACACATGGGCATGATGGAGACATATGGGGCAGGATCATGGGGCAGTAGAGAGATATGTGGTACAAGATCATTGGGCAGGAACATGGGTCAAGATGGAGACACATGTTGCAGGATCATGGGTCAGGATGGAGACACATGGTGCAGGATCTTGGGGCAAGATGGAGACAAATGGGGCAGGAACATGAGGAAGGATGGAGACACATGGGGCAAGATGGAGACAGATGGGGCAGGATCATGGGACAGATGGGGCATGATTGTTGGACAGATGGGGTAGGATCGTGGGACAGATGGGGCAGGATCGTGGGACCGATGGGGCAAAATCATGGGACAGATGGGGCAGGATCGTGGGACAGATGGGGCATCATAAGAGGCAAGATGGGAGATCATAAGAGGCAAGATGGGAGATCATATGAGGCAGGATGGGAGATCATATGGGGCAGGATGGGAGATCATATGGGGCAGGATGGGAGATCATAAGGGGCAGGATGGGAGATCATATGGGGCAGGATGGGAGATCATAAGGGGCAGGATGGGAATCATAAGGGGCAGGATGGGAGATCATATGGGGCAGGATGCGAGATCATATGGAGGCAGAATGGGAGATCATATGGAGGCAGGATGGGAGATCACATGGGAGCAGGATGGAGACACATGGGGCAGGATGGGAGAACATATGGCTGGAGCTAGGAATGAGACAAAAAGGGGCCAGGATGGGGAATATTATTACTGTAGGGGCTAATTAAGGGATATTATTACTTCAGTGATGTATTTTAGTTTTGAGGATACGGTTTTCAATGGGGGGATGCTGGTACTGTGCTTTTTTACTTCATCTGGTGTACTGTAAAAGTTGGGAAAAAATTACGTAATGTGCTCTACAAGCGGTGCTCTAGAGAGCTGCTATTTCCTGCAGAGACGAGTACTGGCTGGAAGAAGTGATTGTGGTCTGTGCTGGATGAAGATAAAAAGCGAAGATGAAGGACTTTGTCACTACTCAGCTGTCGGGTGACCCAGGACCACTAGGGTGCACCCTAGCTCTCCCTATTATCCGGAATACTTCTGAAGATAAATATGCCGAATCAGCCCTTCACCTGTTCTCTTCCCCCCACCCAGGGAAGAGGGCTACTACTGTGCACTGCAGTACACCAACCTGACGAATAAGGCACACCAAACAAGGGTAAACTGAAAATACCAAGCATACAAATATTCACTCACATATATCAGAGGAATGCACTGGGGAGTGGAGGATGTGGCAATAACCAAAGTAAGATGAGGGATGGGAATTATCACACTTACAAACCACGCAACAGTCACAGATAACTCCTCATATAAACACCTCTCCTCCAAGCCATGGAGCAAAAGCTAGCTCTGACATGGGTTTGAATCAGGGCCCAGTATTTTTTGGGAGTGGAAGTGGCTAACCGAACTCAGCTGAGAGCTCATACTTCCAGAGTTAGAGATTAACCCCTGTTCTGCCAAAAGAAGTAAACACCATTTAAAAAGCAGGGAAGTGCTTCTTTTCAGGGCATGATAAGGAG
>JARQOD010013082.1:0-17168 GCA_033576555.1 Oophaga sylvatica
TTGCTGAGTCTTGCCTCTTCTTCTGCTTTCAGATAAGATATTTTCTGTTTTTGTGCTTACCATTTGCATATTTCTCTGCATTTCTGTGAGGTTAGCCAGGTTTCCCCCCCCCCCCCCCGGGGGGCTTGGGCTCCTCTCAGTTCCTCTGGAGCCATTGTTGTTTGTTCATTTGCCTTTTCCAGTTTTTTCAGTGGCTGTGGCTTGGTTTTGTTACACCAGAGAACTGATTTAGGTGGTAGAGGTCGTGTGATCTCAGGTGTTTTTGCAATCAGTAGTGTTGGCATTTTTTAGGGTTTTTTTGGATTGCAGTGAGTATCCTTTCTATCCTTTTCTGTCTAGGCAGATTGGGCCCCAGCGTTTGCTCATACTATTTTCTGTCTGTGTCTGTATTTCCTCTTGTCTAACCGCCATTACATGTTTGGGGGCTTCCTATGTTCTTTGGGGATCTGCTCCGTGGCAGATAGCTTTCCTCTTTCTATCTTTAGGTGTAGTTAATCTCTCAGGCTGTGACGAGGCATCTAGGACCAACGTAGGAACGCTCCACGGCTGCCTTTAGTTGTGGTGGTTAGTCAGGGTACTGCAATCCAATAGATTCCAACCTCTCTGGTGTATTGCCGTTTTTGCCTGCTCTCCTCAGCTACCGAAACATAACAGTATCACCGGCCTACCTGAAAATTGTATGGTACTCACAGAAGGCAAAAATAGTGTGGAAAGAAAAAAGTTGTCAGAGATTTTTTTTTCTCTGTTTCTTGCATTTTTTCCCTCTTTTTCTCTGGGTGCTGAGGAGGATTTTTTTTTCTCTCAATGGAGCTTGCACAGCTGTCTGGCTGTGTGGATCAGCTTGCCACTGAAGTTCGGAGTATTGCTGTCTATCTTGCTGGGTTGCCAGTTGTGGAACCTAGGATTCCCATGCCAGATTTGTTTTTGGGAGATAGGGCCAAATTTCTGAATTTCAAAAATAACTGTAAGTTGTTTTTTGCCTTAAAACCTAAGTCCTCAGGGAACGCAGCACAGCAGGTTCAAATTGTCATCTCTCTCCTGCGCGACGATCCTCAGGATTGGGCTTTTTCCCTGACACCTGGGGACCCTGTTTTGAGTGATGTTGATGCATTTTTCAGGCTCTGGGGTTATTGTACGATGAGCCTAATGTCACTGATCAAGCTGAAAGAACCTTGTTGGCATTAAATCAGGGGCTTGAGGACGCTGAGTTGTACTGTCAGAAATTCCAAAAATGGGCAGTCCTAACCAAATGGAATGATGATGCTTTGGCAGCCCTTTTTCGGAAGGGGCTGTCAGAGAATGTAAAAGATGTTATGGTGGGTTTCCCTGCTCCCTCTGGTCTCAATGATTCTATGTCATTAGCGATTCAAATTGACAGACGTTTGCGTGAGCGTAGAGGTATGCGTGGAATAGTGTTGCCTTGTGAGCCAGCTTCTGAACCCATGCAGTGTGATAGAGTGGCTTCTGGGGCACAGCGTCATGAGTTTCGAAAACGCAATGGGTTATGTTTCTATTGTGGTGACGCCTCTCATGCTATTTCTGTCTGCCCTAAGCGGGGAAGACGTTTTGCACGCTCAGTTGTCGTGGGTAGTGTTCAGACTAAATTTCTGTTGACTGTTACCCTGATTTGCTCCCTGTCCACATTTTCTGCTCAGGCTTTTGTTGATTCGGGAGCAGCTATTAACCTGATGGATTTTGATTTTGCCAAACGTTGTGGGTTTCCCTTGATACCACTACGGAAGTCTATTCCCCTACTGGGGATTGATTCTACCCCTTTGGCTGAGAATAAACCCCAGTTTTCTACTCAGGTGATAATGAGGGTTGAACCTGATCATCAGGAGAGTTGCAAATTTTTGGTACTGTATAATCTGCATGACATTATTGTACTAGGTTTCCCTTGGTTGCAGTCTCATAATCCTGTTTTGGATTGGAAATCTGTGTCTGTAACCAGTTGGGGCTGCTAATGTGTTAATGCCAACACTCCTGTTTTTTCTGCCTCTCCCCAGTCTCAGGATGTTCCTGACTTTTTGACTGATGTTTCTGATGTGTTTAGCGAAAGTAAATCTGCATCCTTGCCCCCCCATAGGAGCTATGACTGCGCTATTGAATTAGTGCCTGGTAGTAAATTCCCTAGAGGTCGCCTTTTTAACTTGTCTGTACCTGAACATGACGCTATGCGGTCTTATATCAAGGAGTCATTGGAGAAGGGTTATATCAGACCATCCTCTTCACCCTTGGGTGCCGGTTTTTTCTTTGTGGCCAAAAAGGATGGTTCATTAAGGCCATGTATTGATTATCGTCTCTTGAACAAGATCACTGTGAAATATCAATATCCGTTACCCTTGATTTCTGACCTGTTTTCCAGGGTGAAAAGTGCTACTTGGTTTACAAAACTTGACCTCAGGGGGGCATATAACCTTATTCGCATTAAGCACGGGGATGAATGGAAGACGGCGTTTAATACCCCAGAGGGGCATTTTGAGTACCTAGTGATGCCCTTTGGGCTCACTAATGCTCCTTCCATCTTCCAGTCCTTCATGAATGACATTTTCAGGGATTTTGTGGATAAATTTCTGATTGTTTATTTGGATGATATCTTGATTTTTTCCAATGACTGGGACTCTCATGCGAAACATGTTCGGACTGTGTTCCAGATTTTGAGAGAGAATGCTCTGTATGTGAAGGGATCAAAGTGTCTTTTTGGAATACAGAGGATCTCATTTCTGGGATTCATTTTGTCTCCATCTGTTATTGAAATGGACCCGGTCAAGGTTCAGGCCATCTGTGATTGGGTCCAACCTACTTCATTAAAGGCTCTTCAGAGATTCTTGGGTTTTGCCAATTTTTATCGTAAATTTATTGGTAATTTCTCTGTTATTGTTAAACCATTGACTGATTTGACCAAAAAGGGTTCTGATGTGGTGAATTGGCCTCCTGAGGCAGTCTCTGCGTTTCAGGAACTTAAGCAGAGATTCACTTCTGCTCCTGTTCTACGGCAGCCTGATGTTTCTCTGCCATTTCAGGTGGAGGTTGATGCCTCTGAAATTGGGGCAGGTGCCGTTTTGTCCCAAAGAGATCCTGAGACCTCTAAAAGTAACCCTTGTGCCTTTTTCTCTCGAAAATTTTCTCCAACTGAACGTAATTATGACGTGGGTAATCGGGAGTTATTGGCCATGAAGTGGGCTTTTGAAGAGTCGAGACATTGGCTGGAGGGAGCCAAACCATAAGAATCTGGTTTATCTGGAATCAGCCAAGCGACTTAATCCTAGACAGGCCAGGTGGGCCTTGTTTTTCACACGTTTTAATTTTGTGGTTTCCTTTCTTCCTGGCACTAAGAATGTTAAGGCGGATGCCCTCTCGAGGAGTTTCCTTGCGGACTCTCCTGAGTTATCTGATCCTGCTGTTATTTTGAAAGAGGGTGTAGTTCTTTCCGCCATCTCGCCCAATTTGAGACTGGCTCTGGAAGGGTGTCAGGAGGATAAACCCGAGCGCTGCCCTATTGGGAATTGTTTGTCCCAGATCGGTGGAAAAAGAGTGTGAGATTCATTGTTCTGCGTTGGCCGGTCATCCCGGAATTTTTGGTACCAGAGACTTGGTGAGTCGGTCCTTTTGGTGGCCTACTTTGTCTCGTGACGTCAGGGAGTTTGTGCAGTCCTGTGGGACTTGCTCTCGCTCCAAGCCTTGCTCTCGATCTAGTGGTTTGTTGATGCCATTGCCTGTGCCCAAAAGACCATGGACCCATATCTCTATGGATTTTATTTCCGACCTCCCTGTTTCTCAGAGAATGACCGTTATCTGGGTGATTTGTGATAGGTTTTCCAAGATGATACATCTTGTGCCATTACCTAAGTTGCCTTCCTACTCCGAATTGGTGCCTTTGTTCCTTCAGCACGTGGTTCGGTTACACGGCATTCCTGAGAACATTGTGTCTGACAGAGGAGTCCAGTTTGTTTCCAGATTTTGGAGGACTTTTTGTTATAAACTTGGTGTTCAATTGTCTTTCTCCTCTGCTTTTCATCCTCAGACCAATGGACAAACTGAGAGAACAAACCAGACATTGGAGACTTATCTGAGATGCTTTGTGTCTGCTGATCAAGATGACTGGGTCTCTTTTTTGCCTTTGGCTGAGTTTGCTCTTAATAATAGGGCTAGCTCTGCCACTTTGATGTCTCCATTTTTCTGCAATTTTGGGTTTCACCCTCGATTTTCTTCGGGACAGACGGAGGCTTCTGTCTGTCCGGGTGTTGACTCTGTTGTGGAGTGTATGCAGCAGATTTGGGACCAGGTAGTGGAGAGGTTGTCCCTCTCTCAGGAGAAGGCCCAGCGGTTTGCCAACCGGCATAGGACTGATGGTCCTCGGTTTAAAGTGGGGTCTGGTTGTCCTCAAGAAATATCCCTATGAGAGTTGCATCTCCTAAGTTTAAGCCTAGGTTCATTGGACCTTATAAGATCATGGAGATTCATAATCCTGTTTCCTTTAGTTTACTTCTTCCAGGGACATTTAAGATCCATAACGTGTTCCACAAGTCCTTATTGAAGAGGTTTGTCGAGCCAGTGATTCCTATGGCTGTGCCTCCTGACCCTGTTTTGGTTGAGGGCAATCTGGAGTATGTGGTTGAGAAAATATTGGATTCTCGTTTTTCTAGACGGAAACTCCAGTATTTGGTTAATTGGAGAGGTTATGGTCAGGAGGACAATTCTTGGGTGTTTGCTTCGGACATCCATGCTAGGAGACTGATCCGTGCGTATCACCGAGCTCATCCTGACCGACCTGGTTGCACAAATGAGGGTTCGGTGACCCCTTCTCAAGGGGGGGGTACTGTTGTGAATATTTTGGAAATGAATTCTGAGCAGAAGCTCCCTCTGGTGGTTACAAACAGTACTGAACCATTCAATGAGGATTGGCAATCAGGATTCACAGACTGGCTTGATATAAGGGAGGTTCCCTCCCATCATGGTTGCCGGTGATCAATTGTTCTTGTCTCAACTGTGGTTCCTGGTTCACTTGGAAGCTTGCTGAGTCTTGCCTCTTCTTCTGCTTTCAGATAAGATATTTTCTGTTTTTGTTTTTGTGCTTACCATTTGCATATTTCTCTGCATTTCTGTGAGGTTAGCCAGGTTTCCCCCCCCGGGGGCTTGGGCTCCTCTCAGTTCCTCTGGAGCCATTGTTGTTTGTTCATTTGCCTTTTCCAGTTTTTTCAGTGGCTGCAGCTTGGTTTTGTTACACCAGAGAACTGATTTAGGTGGTAGAGGTCGTGTGATCTCAGATGTTTTTGCAATCAGTAGCGTTGGCATTTTTTAGGGTTTTTTTGGATTGCAGTGAGTATCCTTTCTATCCTTTTCTGTCTAGGCAGATTGGGCCCCAGCGTTTGCTCATACTATTTTCTGTCTGTATTTGTATTTCCTCTTGTCTAACCGCCATTACATGTTTGGGGGCTTAATATGTTCTTTGGGGATCTGCTCCGGGGCAGATAGCTTTCCTCTTTCTATCTTTAGGTGTAGTTGATCTCTCAGGCTGTGACGAGGCATCTAGGACCAACGTAGGAACGCTCCATGGCTGCCTTTAGATGTGGTGGTTAGTCAGGGTACTGCAATCCAATAGATTCCAACCTCTCTGGTGTATTGCCGTTTTTGCCTGCTCTCCTCAGCTACCGAAACATAACAGCCTGCACAACAATATTAGCTGAAACAATTTTGATTAGGAAATGTGGTCTGGTGACTACTCAACAATGTTAGCCCAAACGAATTTGATTAGAAAATGTAGTCTGGTTGCTGCACAACAACATTAACCAAAACGATTTTGATTAGGAAATGTGGCCTAGTGCCTGCAGAACAATATTTACCCATATGATTTTGATTAGGAAATGTAGACTGGGCCTGCACATCAATACTAGCACAAATGATTTTGATTAGAAAATGTGGACTACTGTCCACACACCAATATTAGTGCAAACAATTTTGATGAGGAAATGTGGCCTAGTGCCTGCACAACAATTTTAGTCCAAATGATTTTAATTAGGAAATGTAGCATGGTGCCTAAACAATATTAGCCCAAATGATTTTGAGTACGAAATGTTTCCTGGTCTATTCAGAATATTAGACCAAATGATTTTGATTGGGAAATGTGGACTCCTGGCTGCACAAAAATATTAGCCGAAATTATTTTGATTAGGAAATGTGGCCTCCTGCCTGCACAACAATATTAGCACAAATGATTTCGAATAGGAAATGTGGCCTGGTGCCTGCACAACAATGTTAGCACAAACAATTTTGATTAGGAAATGTGGCCTGGTGCCTACACATTATTAGCCCAAACAATTTTGATTAGGCAATGTGGCCTGGTGCCTGCACAACAATATTAGCCCAAATAAATTTGATTAGGAAATGTAGCCTGGTGCCTGCGCAACATTTATAGCCCAAACAATTTTGATTAGGAAATGTGGCCTGGTGCCTACTCAATAATATTAGCCCAAACAGTTTTGATTAGGAAATGTGCCCTGGTGCATACACAACAATATTAGCCCAAATGAATTTGATTAGGAGATGTGGCCTCCTGCCTGCACAACAATATTAGCCCAAAAATTTTGATTAGGAAATGTGGCCTGGTGCCTGCAGAACAATATTACCCCAAACAATTTTGATTAGGAAATGTAGCCTGGTGCTTGCACAATATTAGCCCAAACAATTTTGAATAGGAAATGTGGCCTAGTGCCTATACAACAATATTAGCCCAAATGAATTTGATTCGAAAATGTAGTCTGTTGCCTGCACAATATTAGCACAAACAAATTTGATTAGGAAATGTGTTAGGGGTCGAGTTCCCGCTTCTGCACAGGGGGAATCTCGAGCCGTCCCTGCTGCGGTCTCCCATCCGTCTCCGGCCGCAGTGGACTCTGCTCAGCATAGACGTCGGTCCCAGCGTCTCGCCCAGTCTAACATTGTGCAGTGGATTACTGCTGCCTCTCCAGGTTCTGCTGTTGTAGCCAGTGCTGGTTTGCGGCGAGCAGACGTCTTTGGGACAAAGTCCTTGCTTTCCTCTTCTGAGCATGCCCAGGGTAAGATCTCTCATTGGAGATCAGGGGTCACATGCTCAGGTACTGCAGCAGCTCCTATTGGTCCGCCAGGAAGGTCCTGAAGCCACTTGTGTTCTGGAGCAGTTTCCTATTGGTCCTTATCTGGCAGGTCCTGTAGTTGCTACTATAAAAGGGTGCATGGTCGTGCCGCCATGCGCTAGTATCAATTACATTATGTGCTTTGCGCCAGTGTGATCTTGCACGCATGTGTTAGGGCTCGGCTGAAATAAGCCCCTAGAATACCGGCACCTCCGGTGAGGAGATTGTATGCACGTGTTTAGGGCTTGGCTGAAATAAGCCCCTAGAATACCGGCTTCTCCGGGGAGGAGATTGTCTGCTTGCGTTGCTGATTGCGTTTACTATGGACTGCTGTCCGCACAGCAGATGTCTGTGCATTCCTGTGGAGTTAACAGGACACAGTTAATATCTCTGCGTCTCTTCCTTAGCGACACTGTGATGTAACAGAGTTCGCTTATACCGCCATATAGGGCCACAGTATCTAAAGTTGCTACTCTGTGAAGTAACATAGTTCACCTTACCGCCCTCTTACCAGCAGCAGGCTCAGCCTGCACGGTGGACCCCGGGCTGCGAACGCACTTATTATTTATATTTATGTTGTGCGTTCCGCCAGCCCTAACAGTATACTAGCGCCAGGGTCTGGCTGGTAAAATGGCGGACGACCAGCGTCTGCAGCGGTATATCCAGCAGCTGGAGGGTAGGTTGGCGACTCTAGAGCGCACAACCTCAGCTGTGGATGTTACCGCAGTCGGGGTTCAGGCTGCTAGTGTGGCCGCAGCCAGTTTGTCCTCTGCCACCCCTGCTCCAATTATTTCCCGCCTCCCACTTCCAGACAAGTTTACCGGTGACAGTAAACAATGTCAGGGTTTCGTCAGTCAGTGCTCCATACATTTAGAGCTTCTGGCTGCATGTTTTCCCACGGAGCGGGCGAAAGTGGGTTTTATCATATCCCTTTTGTCAGGCAGGGCGTTGGAGTGGGCAACGCCGTTGTGAGAGCGCGATGATTGTGTGGTGCAGAGTGCTCCTCTCTTCTTGGCAATCACCCAGGGTTCATCCATGGTCAGCCAGTTCGCCGTCCAATTTCGGACTCTGGCCTCTGAGCTGGAGTGGCCAGATAAAGTCCTTATACCAGTGTACTGGAGGGGACTGGCAGACCACGTGAAGGACGTCTTGTCCACCAGGGAGATTCCAGCCACACTGGAGGAGCTCATTACCATATCCACCCGTCATCGACCTCCGTTTTATCGAGCGGAGGTTGGAGCGGATCCAGTGTAGGCAGAGGTTCCGGCTGGCACCCACCTTCGCCAGACCTCTTGAATCTTCCAGTCAGGCGCCCGATTCCCCTGAGTCCATGGAGATTTCTCGAGCGAGACCTAAGTCTCGGGCCGCTCGAGTACCCGTGACTTGTAATGCTTGCCAACAAGTAGGGCATTATGCTAATAAATGTCCACTGCGGTCGGGAAACGACCGCGTCTAGTAACCATTGGAGGGGGTTCACTAGACACAGCGGTACACGCCTCCAAGTTGTCCTTTAGTGGGACAATCAATTTTGGCTCATCCACTTTAACAGTCACGCTTTGTGTGGACTCTGGAGCCGAAGGAAATTTCATGTCCTCTACCTTCACTCTCCGCCACTCTATACCTCTGGTGATGCTTGCCAAACCCATGACTGTTCGAGTAGTGAATGGGTCGACACTGCCTTCACCAATCACACATCAGACCATCCCTTTCACGTTGTCAATGTCCCCTTCCCATCAGGAGATTATCTCACTTCTGGTCATTCCCGAGGGAATAGACGAGATTTTGCTGGGGATGCCCTGGCTCCGTTTCCACTCCCCACACATTGAGTGGATCTCTGGGAGGTTATTTTGTTGGGGTGAGTCATGTAAAGGCAGATGTATGAGGGAATGCATTCAGGTAGCCACTACAGAGATACCCGCAGATCTTACTTCACTTCCTAAATACTATTGGTCGTATGCAGACGTATTCTCCAAAAAAGCTGCGGAGATCCTTCCGCCTCACCGTCCCTATGACTGTCCTATTGACCTCTTGCCCGGAGCAGAACCTCCTCGGGGACGAATCTATCCCCTTTCTCTCCCGGAGACGGAGGCTATGTCTCAATATATTCAGGAGAACCTGGCAAGAGGATTCATTAGGAAGTCAGTGTCACCTGCAGGGGCGGGGTTCTTCTTCGTGCAAAAGAAGAACGGAGAATTACGTCCATGCATCGATTACAGGGGTCTTAATGCCATCACCGTCAAGAATAAATACCCGTTGCCCCTGATTTCTGAGCTCTTTGATAGGCTACGGGGGGCAAGGGTATTTACGAAATTAGATCTGCGGGGTGCTTATAACCTGATTAGCATCCGTGAGGGGGACGAATGGAAGACGGCTTTTAATACCAGGGACGGGCACTATGAATATCTGGTGATGCCCTTCGGGCTCTGTAATGCCCCAGCCGTCTTCCAAGACTTTGTTAATGACATCTTCCGGGATATGCTCTCCACCTCAGTCGTAGTCTATCTGGATGATATTCTCATCTTTTCCCCAGATATTGACTCCCACCGGAGAGATGTCTGCAGAGTCTTCGACCTCTTACGGGCAAATTCCCTCTACGCAAAGTTGGAGAAATGTGTGTTTGAGCAGGAGTCCTTACCCTTCCTGGGCTATATCATCCCCGCCCAGGGATTGGCTATGGATCCTGCCAAACTACAGGCGGTGATGGACTGGCAAGAACCCCACTCTCTGAAGGCGGTGCAGCGCTTTATGGGGTTCATTAATTACTACCGCCAGTTTATCCCTCACTTCTCAACTTTGGTAGCTCCCATGGTAGCCCTCACCAAAAAGGAAGCAAATTCCAAATTGTGGTCTGAAGAGGTCTCCAAGGCCTTCACTTCTATTAAGTCCTATTTTGCTAGCGCTCCCATCCTACATCGCCCCGATGTTGATAAGCCATTTATATTGGAGGTGGATGCCTCGTCCGTCGGTGCTGGAGCAGTCCTCTTCCAAAAGGATGCTCAAGGTCAGAAGCACCCGTGCTTCTTTTTCTCCAAGACCTTCACACCAGCGGAGAGGAATTATTCCATCGGGGACAGGGAGTTGCTAGCAATGAAGTTGGCCTTCTCGGAGTGGAGACATCTGTTGGAGGGGGCTCGCTTTCCCTTCCAAGTCTTCACGGATCACAAAAATCTGGTGTATTTACAAACTGCCCAGCGGCTAAATTCCCGTCAGGCCAGATGGTCCTTGTTTTTCTCCCGCTTTCACTTCACCCTCCATTTTCTGTCGGGAGAGAAGAACATTCGGGCTGACGCTCTCTGTCGCTCCCTTGTGTCTTCTGAGGAGGGGCCACGGCTTATTGTCCCCTCTGAGAGCCTGAGAACTGTAGCTCCGGTGTCGCTAGAGTCTGTCCCTCCAGGCAAGACCTTTGTACCATCTAATTTGCGACCGGAGGTTCTCTCTTGGGCCCATTCGTCCAGGGTGTGTGGACATTTTGGGGAAAAAAGGACATCTGAGCTACTCGCGAGGACATACTGGTGGCCGCATATGGTCCGGGACGTTGGAGACTATATTCGGGCATGTGTCTCCTGTGCCAAAAAGAAGTCCCCTCGTCAACGGCCGGCTGGGTTACTTTACCTATTGCCGGTGGCAGACAGGCCTTGGGAAATGGTCGGGATGGACTTTGTGGTAGGCTTGCCCAAATCTCGTGGGTGCACCATCATATGGGTTATCACCGATCACTTCTCCAAAATGGCGCACTTGGTGCTGCTACCCCGGTTACCCTCTGCATGGGCCTTGGCGACACTGTTTATCAAACATATCTTCCGCTTACATGGTATGCCGGACAAAATTGTCAGTGACCGGGGTCCCCAGTTTGCGTCTCGGTTCTGGAAAGAGCTTTGTCGCCTTCTCAGTGTTGCGTTAAATCTCTCTTCTGCTTATCATCCCGAGACGAATGGGTTGGTAGAGAGGGCCAACCAGACCTTGGTTACATATCTGCGACATTTTGTTTCAGCTAGGCAGGACGACTGGGCATCCTTGTTACTGTGGGCGGAGTTAGCATTAAATAACGCTGTGGCTGATTCCACTGGACAAACCCCATTTCTCCTTAATTACGGTCAGCATCCGCGGGTTCCGGTACCTATGCCCATGTCTTCCGCCGACTCCAGGGTGGCAGACTGGGCTGTGGAGGCACGGGACATTTGGGACCGCACTCAGGATGCCATTCAGGCCTGCAAGGAGAGAATGAGGTCATCCTATAGGGGCATTATACTTTGTATAGCGGAGCTCTGTCAGCATTATACTGTGTATAGGGGAGCTGTGGGCCCACCATACTGTGTATAGAGGAGTTGTACATGGGGAACTCAGAGGACATTATTAAATGTTAAGTGGGCACATTATTATAAAGAGGGGCACTCAGTATTGTGACCATCAAAGTTGCATATGGAGTATTATTACTTTCTAGAGACAAAATGTGGAGGGCACATGCACAAGAAATTAGTATTTTCTAGGGGCAATTTTACCATCTAGAGAGCAATGAAGCAGCATTATTACTATGTGAGGGCACAGTGGTGGCATTACTATGTGGGGCACTAAGAGGAGCCATTATTGTACCACACAGTAGGTGCAGAAATAGGGACACATACAGCAGCAGCTCAGTATTGGGGTATCAGCAGGATGAGAAGTTTGTGCAAGTTGGGAATAGATATGAACAGTGCTGGAATTCTGAGAAGTCAGATGTGTCTTTGTTGTAATCTCTGCAGCCGAGTCCTGGCTGGAGAAGTCGACATGTCAGTCTGGGCCAGATTGAAAATACGGGAAAAGTGAACGACTCCACCAGAAAGAACGTCACCTGTAAGTCACCATCTGTAACTGTATTGTGATCTCTATATGTCCTGCAGGACTGGTATCTACCACTATATGTCACCGTATGGCGGTACTAATAGTGCTGGTCTTTGTAAAGAGATTTATTTTCAATAACAGTGCGGTCATCTCCTGAGGTTCCCTATAACCACCGTAATAATAATCATGGTTACCTGGTTAGGGGCCCATGTGCAAGAACAATATATTGGCCCTTTGCAGCCCAAGAGCTTCTAAAAATGCAAAATTGCACCTTCTTTAGGGGTAGAAATAAGCCCCCTTATCTCATGGGCCCATGTGCTGCAGCACAAGTTGAACTAATGATATGTCTGCCTGTTAGGGGCCCACTCACATGTTTGCCCCCCCCCCCTGAGCTGAACCCCTAGCTATGCCTCTGATGACACTAGTGAAAGGAGCACTCTTTAGTTGGCACCATTATCAGCTTATACCCTGGCTGAAGCTGTGATGAGGGACACATTTTATCTGACTCCATTAATAGATATTTTTTTATGTCTTGGGACTGTTAGGCCGGAGTCACACTACCGTAGAATATGGACGAGTGCTATGCGAGAAAACGACGCATAGCACTCGGACCAGTGTTAATCTATGGGGCAGATGACATCACCGTATTTTTTCTCCGGCATATTCGACGTGCGTGTAAAATCGCAGCATACTGCGATTATATGCGCATATCGTCCGAGACTCGCCAATGCAAGCCTATGGCTGCGAGAAAAACTCAGATGCCACACGGACCATCCACGTAACTTGCGACAAATACGCACACATTTTCCTTATTTCAGCCCACTGAGCAATTTAATTCAATGGAGAAAGTCAGTAAGAAATGTAAAGCCATATGGATGTCATATGAATGCCATACGGATACATGGGTAGGAGAAAATCGCATTGCAAACGCATTACACACGGATGACCATACGGAGAACACTTATGCGACTCTTGACAGGGAGACTGGGACCGATTTTCCATACGTTTAGTGTGACTCTGGCCTTATAGGGAGTGTCTGCCAGGCACTGCTCATAGGAGTGCTGTCTAGCTGGCACTATTCATGAAAGTGCTCTCTGGCTGGCCATGTCCATGGAAGTGCTCTCTGGCTGGCCATGTCCATGGAAGTGCTCTCTGGCTGGCATTGTCCATGGAAATGCTCTGTGTCTGCCACAGTTAATGGAAGTTCTCTCTGGCTGCCACAGTTAATGGGAGTGCTGTCTGACTGCCACCTTCCATGGAAGTGCTCTCTGGCTGCATTGTCCATGGCTGTGCTCTCTGGCACTGTTCATGGCTGTGCTCTCTGTCTGGCACTGTTCATGGCTGTGCTCTCTGTCTGGCACTGGTCATGGCTGTGCTCTCTGTCTGGCACAGTTCATGGCTGTGCTCTCTGGCTGGCATTGTCCATGTCTGTGCTCTCTGTCTGGCATTGTTCATGGCTGTGCTCTCTGTCTGGCACTGTTCATGGCTGTGCTCTCTGGCTGGCATTGTCCATGGCTGTGCTCTCTGTCTGGCACAGTTCATGGCTGTGCTCTCTGGCTGGCATTGTCCGTGGCTGTGCTCTCTAGCACTGTTCATGGCTGTGCTCTCTGTCTGGCACTGTTCATGGCTGTGCTCTCTGGCTGGCATTGTCCATGGCTGTGCTCTCTGTCTGGCACTGTTCATGGCTGTGCTCTCTGTCTGGCATTGTCCATGGCTGTGCTCTCTGGCACTGTTCATGGCTGTGCTCTCTGTCTGGCACAGTTCATGGCTGTGCTCTCTGGCTGGCATTGTCCATGGCTGTGCTCTCTGTCTGGCACAGTTCATGGCTGTGCTCTCTGGCTGGCATTGTCCATGGCTGTGCTCTCTGTCTGGCACTGTTCATGGCTGTGCTCTCTGTCTGGCACAGTTCATGGCTGTGCTCTCTGGCTGGCATTGTCCATGGCTGTGCTCTCTGGCATTGTCCATGGCTGTGCTCTCTGTCTGGCACAGTTCATGGCTGTGCTCTCTGGCTGGCATTGTCCATGGCTGTGCTGCTCTGCTGGCACTGTTCATGGCTGTGCTCTCTGTCTGGCACAGTTCATGGCTGTGCTCTCTGTCTGGCATTGTCCATGGCTGTGCTCTCTGTCTGGCACTGTTCATGGCTGTGCTCTCTGTCTGGCATTGTCCATGGCTGTGCTCTCTGCTGGCACTGTTCATGGCTGTGCTCTCTGTCTGGCACAGTTCATGGCTGTGCTCTCTGGCTGGCATTGTCCATGGCTGTGCTCTCTGTCTGGCACTGTTCATGGCTGTGCTCTCTATCTGGCACAGTTCATGGCTGTGCTCTCTGTCTGGCATGTCCATGGCTGTGCTCTCTGTCTGGCACTGTTCATGGCTGTGCTCTCTATCTGGCACTGTTCATGGCTGTGCTCTCTGTCTGGCACAGTTCATGGCTGTGCTCTCTGGCTGGCACTGTTCATGGCAGTGCTCTCTGTCTGGCACTGTTCATGGCTGTGCTCTCTGGCTGGCACTGTTCATGGCAGTGCTCTCTGTCTGGCACATTTCATGACTGTGCTCTCTGGCTGGCATTGTCCATGGCTGTGCTCTCTGTCTGGCACTGTTCATGGCTGTGCTCTCTATCTGGCACAGTTCATGGCTGTGCTCTCTGTCTGGCATTGTCCATGGCTGTGCTCTCTGGCTGTGTCCATGGCTGTGCTCTCTGTCTGGCACAGTTCATGGCTGTGCTCTCTGGCTGGCATTGTCCATGGCTGTGCTCTCTGTCTGGCACTGTTCATGGCTGTGCTCTCTGTCTGGCACAGTTCATGGCTGTGCTCTCTGGCTGGCATTGTCCATGGCTGTGCTCTCTGGCATTGTCCATGGCTGTGCTCTCTGTCTGGCACAGTTCATGGCTGTGCTCTCTGGCTGGCATTGTCCATGGCTGTGCTCTCTGGCACTGTTCATGGCTGTGCTCTCTGTCTGGCACAGTTCATGGCTGTGCTCTCTGGCTGGCATTGTCCATGGCTGTGCTCTCTGTCTGGCACTGTTCATGGCTGTGCTCTCTGTCTGGCATTGTCCATGGCTGTGCTCTCTGGCACTGTTCATGGCAGTGCTCTCTGTCTGGCACAGTTCATGGCTGTGCTCTCTGGCTGGCATTGTCCATGGCTGTGCTCTCTGGCACTGTTCATGGCTGTGCTCTCTGGCTGGCATTGTCCATGGCTGTGCTCTCTGTCTGGCACAGTTCATGGCTGTGCTCTCTGGCTGGCATTGTCCATGGCTGTGCTCTCTGGCACTGTTCATGGCTGTGCTCTCTGTCTGGCACAGTTCATGGCTGTGCTCTCTGTCTGGCATTGTCCATGGCTGTGCTCTCTGACACTGTTCATGGCTGTGCTCTCTGTCTGGCACAGTTCATGGCTGTGCTCTCTGGCTGGCATTGTCCATGGCTGTGCTCTCTGGCTGGCATTGTTCATGGCTGTGCTCTCTGGCACTGTTCATGGCTGTGCTCTCTGTCTGGCACAGTTCATGGCTGTGCTCTTGTCTTGACCCGCACCACAATTGTGGTTTACCAGAGCAATGGGGTACTCAGAGCCGAGCCCATGGAAGTCTATGGGGTTGTCACAGGTAGCGCTGGCTCGGTCTGTGGCCCTGGCGGTCAGGCGTATGTTGGGGGAATATTTACAGGGGATAGGTATATATACAGTTCGTGACGCCACCTGTAGTTCTCTGATCACTAAGACCAGCGCTGCTGTAGATCTCTGAGGGATGGTGAGGCAGCTAGATGTCGGGTCCCCTACAGGTGGGACTCTTCCCTCAGGTCGATAGTTATGGTGGGGTTGTGCAGGGATGCAATCAAATAACTCAGTCTCACACATAGAAGCTTCTTTCCATACCTTTTACTTCAAGTTGTTCAGGCAGGTCCCAGGGAGGCTGTTCGGGGTGGATGAATGCACGTAGCGGTAACAGTTGAGCAGGTTACAGGCCTCCTTCTCTTTCCAAATGATGAGTGAGTCCAAGCTTGCCTGTAGCTAAGCTAACTCTATAGTTTTCAGCTTTTCCCACTAGCTGTACTCCCGGCCGGTTTTGTAATAGAGCCTTATAAGTGGTGAACTAAGTACTTTCTTTTGCCGCGCGCCGGACTCAGAAGTCTTGTTCTCCTGACTCGGTTACGTACTGGCACTCTAAGGGCGGCTTTCTGCAACCTAAGGTCCAGTAAGACTCTGGCTTTTCTATCACTATGCCTGGAGCTATAGTGACGCTTCGGTCCCCAGTGACCGGTGACAATGTGCAGGATAATCCGATCCTTAAGGCACTTCTGAATCCTTCCCACTATGCCCTTCGCCCTGCTTCTGCTTTCAATGTAGCACTGAAGCGTGAAGATAGAAAGTCAGTTTTCTTCCTTGGTCTCACTGAGTAACTCTCAGTTTCCTCAAAGTTCAGACTGAGTAAAAGGTAACTCTGACTAGACTCGGGATGATAACTAGTCATCCGTTACTAGACTCCACTTCGTTGAATTGGCAGGAACTAATCTTCTGCTCACCCAGAGCTCTGACAGGAATCCTCACTGTCTAAGAAGAACTAGCCCTGACTGCTCTGTACGATGACAGGAAGCTAGACTGACTCTCTCCTGTGCTACAACGTCACTCCCCTATACACCCCTGTGGGTGTGTCTGAAGTGTAAGTGAGTGTCAAAGCTTTAACTGTTACCTTACTGTGCATTCTCCAGATCCTGTGTGCCTTACATACCAGGGGTACACATTCCCCCTTGGTAAAAACAGCACTCCCGGGCTGTGAAATATAAGAAGAAAGACATTTTGTTTTTCATTTAAAAAGTAAAAATTTTAACTCTTCCCATCAGGGAGGTACGGATTTCTTGAACGTTGCATTATAACATTAAACATAGAAAAATACAAATTACTAAATAGACAAATTTTATATAAATAGATGACAATATTCTTGTGAAGGACCCGCACCAAACCTTCAACTGGGTCCTGGGTGGCGCAGGACATCTGAATGCAGACCTCACTCAGTGCCTCACCATACGGTTTATGTTCAGAGGTAGGTTGCTGGTAAAGAATGCACAAAGTGCAACTATATACAAGATCCGTTCTTGGGCTGGCTCAGTCCTCAGCCCCAGAGTCCATCATGAAACAATTTCAAGTAATTTACATAACATAACAATACTTTTTACAATTATCCATTAGTAAACTAGTTTTAGGGGCACTTTTATAACGAAAGGTATTTTTCCCTTTTTTTGTTTTTTTTTTC
>JARQOD010013083.1:0-17167 GCA_033576555.1 Oophaga sylvatica
CCAGAATGAAGCAACCGCTGGGGCCCTGGTTTTTTCGGGGTGTTAAGGAGCCAAGATCCATGGACCTTCCCACCTGAAAATACCGGCCACAGCATTGCTACTTGGCTGTAAAAAAAAAGGGGATCCCCTCAAAAAATTTGGCGGGGGGTCCCCCCTATTTTTGTTAACCGCCAGTAAAGCAACCGCTGAGGCCTGGTTTTGCGGGCTGGTAAGGACCCAAATTTCCCATGGACCTTGCAAGCTGATAATACCACCACGATCTGCTTCTTTGGCGGGTTTAACAAAATAGGGACCCCCTCAAAAAAAAAAAAACGGCGGGGGATCCCCCCTATTTTTTTTAACCAGCCAAGTAAAATGCAGACTGTGCGGCCTGGTAAAAAAAAGACGTCAAGCCCAGGATTTTGCCCCAAACACCCTGATAATCCCGGGCTCAGCACCCCCCACTTTTGCGCATAAAAGTGTGCCAATTGTGGCATTTTCCCCCCTTTTCCCCTTCCCCCGTACTGGAAAGGGGGGGTAAAAAAGGGGGGAAAGTCCCGTTATTGCAGGTGACAAAAACCCCGGGTTAAAAGGGAAAGGGTTCAATAAACACCAACCTTTTATTAATCCCAAAGTTTTTAAATTTTTAAAAAAAAAGACACAGCAAGAAAAAAGTTTTTTAAAATAAAATAAAAAGACAAAAACATTTTCTTTTTTTTTTTTTTTAAACTCTCCTTTTCCTGCGACGCCACGATCTCCTGAAAAAAAAAATTAAAAAAAAAACCAACTTTTAAACCACCTGCCCGACGCAGTCCATAGAACGACGCCCCACGACTCCACTCTGCACATGGGAAATGACGGCAGAGCCTGACATCCCGGCGCCACACGCTTCCAGTTTCCCCCGGTGACTCATGGGACGTTTTAAACGGCCCGATTACCCAGCAGTCATGTTTTATCGCGGAAAACTGAGTGGTCCGCCGGGGAGAAGAGGGGCGGCCAAAGCAGTCCGGATGGACCGGGGAGATCTTTCCCGGTAAAGTGCCGCTGCTCCTGACAGACCCGACCGCGACATGCGTGACAGTGACATTCCGATTCCGGTACCGATATCCCAAAATATCGGTACTCCGGAATCGGAATTCCGATACAGCCAATACGGCCGATCCCCATATTTGCAGTAGGGAAGCTAACCCTACACCGCCCTCTACCCCCTAAATTAGTTCTCTGGTGTAAAAAAATCAAACAGCGCCACTAAAAAATACTGGAAAAAAGCAAAGTAAAACATCGGGCTGAAACAAAACGGAGGGAAAAACCCCCCCCGGGGGGGCCCTAAAGGCCCCCACAGAATGCAGGAAAAAAATGCAAAAATAAAAGCACAAAAAAAAAAAGAAAAAATGTCTTATTGTTAGCGGGAAATGCGCACAACGCAGTAAAAGGAAACGAATCAAGGTTGAGACCAGAACAATGTCCCCGGGAAACCCGAGGGAAAGGGCCCGACCCCCCTTATGAAAACCCACAGAACCCCGATTCCCTCCTCAAAATCTTACTGGACAGCCCATTACCGCTGAAACCACCAGGGGGAGCCTCTGCTCAAAATTTATCTCAACCCCTTACAACTACCCCCCCCTTGGGAGGGTCCTGAACCCCATTTGACAACCAGGGGGTCAGGATGAGTTCTATGATACGCACGGATGGTCCCTAGAGGATGCCCAAGCAAACCCCCCAAGAATTGTCTTCCCGACCTAACCTCTCCCTTAACCAAAAACTGGAGTTTTCCCTCAGAAAAAACGGGGAAACATATTTTCTCAAACCCCAAACTCCCGATTGCCCCAACCAAACGGGGCAGGAGGCACAGCAGTAGGACCCCGCTCAAAAAACCTCTTTTAAAAGGACTTGTGGAACACGTTATGGATTTAAAAATCCCCGGGAAAAGCAAACGAAAAGAAACAGGGTTAAGAATCCCATGATCTTATAAGGTCCAAATTTAAAAACCTAGGCTTAAATTTGGGGATGCCATCTCTGGGAAATTTTTTTTTGGGAACAACCAGACCCCCCCCCCCCCTTTTTAAAAACCCGAGGACCATCCCCCTATGCCGGTTAGCAAACTGCGGGGGCCCTCTCCTAAGAGGGGGACAACCTCTCCATCCCGGGCCCCCAAAAACTTTTGGGCATACGCTCCACAACAGAGTCAACCCCGGGACAGACGGGAAGCCCCCCGGTAGGCCTGAAAAAAAATCGAGGTTTTTGAAATCCAGATTAAAAAAAAAATGGAGAAAATAAAAAAGGGGCCCGAGCTAGTTTATTAAGAGCAAACCTCCCCAAAAGGCAAAAAGGCCCCGTCATCCTGATCAGCAGACCAAAGCATCTTTGTTAAGTCTCCAATTTTTGGTTTGTTCCCCCAGTTTGACCATTGGTTGAGGATGAAACCCCGGGGGAAAAAGGCCCAATTGAACCCCCAATTTTAGAACAAAAGGTCCCAAAATCTGGAAACAAAGGGACCCCTGTCAGCACAATGTTCTCAGGAATCCCGGGGAACCGAACCAGTTTGAAGGAACAGGCCCCCAAATTCAGAGGGGGGAAGGCAACTTAGGAAAAGGCCCAAGTTGTATCATTTTGGGAAAACCATCACAAATCCCCCAGATAAAGGGGTCATTCCTGAAAAAACCGGGAGGTGGGAAAATAAAATTTCCAATAGGGGATATGGGCCCTGGTTCTTGGGCACAGGCAAGGGCATCAAAAAACCCATTTGGCGGGGGAGCAAGGCTTGGAGCGAGAGAAAAGTCCCGAAAGTACTGCAAAAATTTCCCCCTGACATCACGAGAAAAAGGTGGGCCCCCAAAAAAGGCCCGGGACAAACCCAAAGTCTCGGGTCCCCAAAAAATTCCGGGATGCCCCGGCCAACGGGAAAAATGATCCAGACATCACCTCTTTTTCCACTCCCCCCCCTGGGGAAAAACCCTTTTCCCCAAAACGGGCAGCGCTGGGGCCTATCCTTTTGCCCCCCTCCAAAAGCCAGTCTAAAAATTGGGCGGGGATGGCGGAAAGAACTAACCCTCTTTCAAAATATCAGAAGGTCTTTTTAACCAGGGAGAGTCCGAAAGGAAAATTTCCTCGAGGGGCATCCCCCTTTAACATTTTTTGTGCCGGGAAAAAGGAAACCACAAAATTAAAACGTTAAAAAACAAGGCCCCCTTTCCCTGTTTATTTTTAAAGGGTCGTTTTGGCAGTTCCAGATTAAACCAGTTTTCTTAGGGTGTAATGGACCACCCCCTGATTTTTTGGCCCCCTTTCCAGCCAATGTCTCCACTCTTCAAAAACCCACTTCATGGCCAATTTAAATCCCGATTTTCCCCCGTCTAAAATTTCGATCAGTGGAAAAAAATTTTTGAGGGGAAAAAGGCACAAGGGTTACTTTTAGAGTCTCTGGTTTTTTTTGGACCCCAAAAAGGGACTGCCCCCAAATTTTAGAGGGGTTTAAAACCTTCCCCCGAAAGGCAGAGAAAAAAATAGGCTGCCGTAAAACAAGGGGCAGAAGTAAAACTCTGGCTTAAAATTCCTGAAAAGCAGGATGCCTCAGGAGGGCCCAAATTTACCACCCAAAAAAACCCTTTTTGGTCAAAACAGTTTTAAAGGTTTAAAAAAAACCGAAAAAATTTCCCAAAAAATTTACGATAAAAAATTTGGGAAAAACCCAAAAAACTTTTAAGAGCCTTTAATGAAGTAGGTTGGACCCAATCACAGATGGCCTGAACCTTGACCGGTCCATTTCAATAAAGGCGGGGAAGACGAAGGGCATTGGGGCCCCAAAAGGGCCACAAGGTACCAAAACCCCCTCAGGGGTTTAAATGCCGTTTTCCCATTCATCCCCGGTTAAAGGGAAATAAGGGTTTTTCCCCCCCCTGGGGTCAAGCGGGAAAACCAATGGTTTTTCCCCCGGGAAAAAGGTCAGAAATAAAAGGGTAAGGTATTGATTTTTTAAAGTTTTTGTTAAAAGACGATAATCAATAAGGGCCCTTAAATAAACCCATTTTTTTTTGGCCCACAAAAAAAAAACCCGGACCAAAGGGGTGAAGAGGGGTCTGATTCCCCTTTCCCCAATGACCCCTTGAATACCGCAAGCGTCATGTTCGGTACAGACAAGTTAAAAAGGCGACCTTTAGGGAATTTACTACCGCACTAATTCAATAGCGCATCATAGCCCCTAGGGGGAGGAAGGATGCAGATTTACTTTCGCTAAACACATCAAAAAATCAAAAAAGTCGGACATCCTGACCCTGGGGGGGGGCCCAGAAAAAACAGGAGTGTTGGTATTAAACATTGCCAGCCCCAACATGGTTCCCAGACACAGATTTCCAATCCAAAACGGATTTATGAGATGTAACAAGGGAAACCCAGACGAAAAATGTCATGCAGATTATAAGAACCACAAAATTTGCAGCCTCCTGTGATTCAGGTTCAACCTCTTATCACCTGAGTAGAAAATGGGTTTATTCTCAGCCAAAGGGGTAGAATCGATCCAGTAGGGAATAGACTTCTGTAGGGGTATCAAGGGAAACCCACAACGTTTAGCAAAATCATAATCCATCAGGTTATAGCTCTCCCAAATAACGAAAGGAGCAGAAATGAGGCAGAGAGCACATCAGAGTACGTTTAAAAAAAACTTAGTCTGAACACTACCCAAGACAACTGAGCGGCAAAACGTCTTCCCGCTTAGGGCAGATGAAATGCATTGGGGGCATCACCACAGTAGAAACATAACCCATGCGCTTTCGAAATCATGACGCTGTGCCCCAGAAACCACTCTATCACACTGCATGGTTCAGAAGCAGGTCACAGGCAACACATTCACGCATACTCTCCGTCCGCCCAAAATCTGTCAATTTGAATCGCTAAGACATAGAATCATTGAGACCAGAGGGGACAGGGAATCCCACCATAACATCCTTTACATTATCTGAAAAGACCTTCGAAAAAAGGGGGCCAAAGCGTCGTCATTCCATTTGGTCAGGATGCCACCCACGGAATCTCTGACAGTATAACTAGCGTCTCAAGCCCTGATTTAATGCCAACAAGGCTTTTTCAGCTTGATCAGTCAATTTGGCTCATCGTACAATAACCCCAAAGCCCGAAAAAAGCATCAACATCACTCAAAACAGGATCCCAGGTGTCAGGGAAAAAGCCAACCTGAGGATCGCCGCGCAGGAGAGGGGATGAAATTTGAACCTCTGCGCTGCGTTCCTGAGGACTTAGATTTTAAGGCAAAAACAATTTAATTATTTTTGAAATTCGAAATTAGCTCGATCCCCTAAAAACAAATCTGGCATGGGGATCCTAGGTTCCACAACAGGCAACCAGCAAGATAGGAGCAATACTCAAACCCTCAGTGGCAAGTGATCCACACGGCCAGACAACTGTGCAAACTCCATTGGGGAGAAAAAATCCTCCCCAGCACCCAGAGATACAGGGGGAAAAAAAAAAATGCAACAAACAGAAAAATATCTCTGAAAAACTTGACAACTTTTTTCTTTCAAATTATTTTTCCCTTCTGTGAGTACCATACAATTTTCAATTTTTGGGGCCGGTGATACTGTTATGTTTCGGTAGCTGAGGAGTGCAGGTAAAAAAGGAAATACACCAGAGCAGTTGGAATCTATGAGATTGCAGTACCTGACTAACCACCACAATAGAGGCAGCCGTGGAGCGTTCTACGTTGGTCCTAGACCCCTCGTCACACCCTGAGAAACTAACTACACCTAAAGATAGAATAGGAAAGCTATCTGCCCCGGAGCAAAACCCAAAGATATTGAAAGCCCCCAAACTTTGTAATGGCGGTTAGACAAGAGAAATACTGACACAGACAGAAATAGTATGAGCAAACGTTGGGGCCCAAATACTAAATAGAAAAGGATAGGAAGGGTACTTACTGCAATCCCAAAAACCCTGAAAAGCACCAACTTACTAATTTCAAAAACACCTGAGATCACACGACCTCTACCCCCTAAATTTGTTCTCTGGTGTAACAAAAACAAAACAGCAGCCACTGAAAAACGGGAAAAAAAGCAAATGTACAAAACATCAGGGGCTGAACAAAACTGAGAGGGCAAAAGCCCCCGGAGGGACCCAAAAGGGCCCCCACAGAAGTGCAGGACAAAATGCAAAAATAAGCACAAAACCAAAAGAAAAAAATGTTTTATCTGTTAGCAGGAGATGCAGACACAAACACAGCAGGGCTAACAAGGGAAACGGAATAAGGATTCAGACCAGAACAATTGATCCCCGGCAACCCTGATGGAAGGTGACTCCCTTATATAAGACCAGTCAGTAACACCTGATTCCATCCTCACAATCTTCACTGACAGCCAGTACCGCTTGTAACCACCAGAGGGAGCCTTGCTCAGAACTCATCTCAAACAATCACAACAGAAAACACAACTTTAGCAAAATCAAAATCCATCAGGTTAATAGCTGCTCCGAATCAACAAAGCCTGAGCAGAAATGTGGACAGGGAGCAAATCAGGGTAACGTCAACAAAATTTAGTCTGAACACTACCCAAGACAACTGAGCGGCAAAACGTCTTCCCCGCTGGGGCCCAGACTGAAATAGCATGAGAGGCATCCCACAGTAGAAACAAAACCCCATTGCGTTTCGAAACTCATGACGCTGTGCCCCAGAAGCCACTCTATCACACTGCATGGGTTCAGAACTGGTTCAAAGGCAACACTATTCCACGCATACCTCTACGCTCACGCAAACGTCTGTCAATTTAAATCGCTAATGACATGAATCATTGAGACCAGAGGGGACAGGAATCCCACCATAACATTTTTTACATCTCTGACAGACCCTTCCGAAAAAGGGCTGCCAAAGCATCTCATTCCATTTGGTCGGACGGGCCCTTTCAATTTCTGACAGTATAATCAGCTCCTCAAGCCCCTGATTTAAGCAACAAGGCTTTTCAGTTGATCTGACATTAGGTATCGTACAAAAACCCCCAGGCCCGAAAAAATGCTCAACTTTTACTCAAAACGGGGCCCCCAGGTGTCGGGAAAAAACCCCCAACCCTGAGGATCCCCGCGCAGGAGAGAGATGACAATTTGAACCTGCTGGCTGCGTTCCCCGAGGACTTAGGTTTAAGGCAAAAAACAACTTACAGTTATTTTTGAAATTTAGAAATTTTGCTCGATCCCCCAAAAACAAATCTGGCATGGGGGAATCCTAGGTTCCACAAGGGGGAACCTGCAAGATAGGTAGCAATACTCCGAACTTCAGTGGCAAGCTGACCACACGGCCAACAACTGTGCAAATCCTTTTAGAAAAAAAAAATTCCTCAGCACCCAGAGAAAGAGGGAAAAAAAAAAAAAAAAAATTTGACAAACTCCTTTTTTTTTTTTCCACTTTTTTTCCCTTCTTATCCCAAAAATTTTCAATTTTGGCCTGAAACTGTTTGTTTGGTGCGGGGGGAGAAAAAAAACACTTTATAAGAAATATAAAAAAAATTTCCCAAAAAAACTTAAAAAAATTTTGGGTGTATGTCCAATAAAACCCCCTTTAATTTGTGTATAAATTTTAAAAATAAAACCACTAAATACCCACTGTTAATCCCTATGTGTATGGTGGTCGTTGTTTTGCTAGAAAATATTTAAGCGTTAAACGTCCCCAATCTACAGTAATTTATAAGGCCTGGAGTACAAAACCAAAGGGATTTTTATAGGCTTGACAATAAATTGCAATGATGCGATATAAAACGCTAAAAAGTCCTTAGTATTTAAATTTTTATACCAGTGGTGTTAAAGGTCTTTAACATGGATAATAGTATATAGCCAAACCTGCGAAAAATGTCAGTGGCCCAATTTTTTATAATAAAGACTGGTCCCATGGGGTTTTAAAACTGCATTATGTGGGGGCTATAATTATTTTAAATGCTCAAAAAAGTGGCTATTTTACCATCTAAAAATTTAGTTGACCCCATGTCAGTAGATGGCAAAAAACACAGGCAAAAATACTGCATTAAAGTCATGGTTCACTGGAAGTCCTGCAAAGTAACATGCAGTAATAAGAAAAAATACGACCTTAGGGGGTGACTGAAAATGCCCACGCGCGTTTGCGTTTGCTTCGTCCTGGGGGGTATTTTCTTTTGGTTTGGAAAGAAAAATACCCATTTTAAAACTTCCAAAATGTGCAATTACCCTTTCCAAAAAGCGTTGCAGGGGAGTACAAGCGGCTTGCTTCCAGCGTGTGACGTGTTTCAGGGGCGCGCCCGCCGGCCGTGCAGCAACTTCTCCATCCGACACGTCAGAGGAGGAGAGGCCAACAACTAAGCAGGCTAGACGCTCACCCAGGCAACGGTTAGCTTGTGACGTGTCTCAAGTGCGCAGCCCGCCGGTCGTGCAGCGACTCCTCCATCCGACACGTCAGAGGAGGAGAGGCCACAACTAAACAGGCTAGACGCGTCACCCAGGCAACGCACTACATCAGATCAGGTGTCGGCGACTATTAAGATACGCCCTATCTGACGTCAAGACAGGGGAGCGGTGTTCTATTAAGCGAGGAGCACATCACAAAGATGTATAGTTGGACATTCTTCCTAGCTCAGCATATACTATACAGAGAGGCGTATAATGCCCATAGGATCCAACAGATACATTATAGCATACAGCATGAATAATAACTATTCTTTATTGCATACGCTGGAAGCAAACTAACATAGTTAAATGACAATACATATCATGAAGTCAAATATGCAATGTGAATTACAGACTATTAAAAACATCCTCACTATACAGCTATCAGTGTATTCAGAGCAAAAATAGAGAAATCGTGAACACCAATAATTCCTTCTTAGTTACGCTAACACACATTGATGTAGTATTAGATCTATAAAAATAAACAGTATGTGCAGCATTTGAAAAAGAATGCGGACAATGGCAGAATCATCATTAAGTCCCATAGAGTGTTTTTTAGGGACTCATGGTTCCCTCCAAAGGATATCCGTAATGATCTTTGTCATTCATCTTAGTAGTTAGGCAGATCAGAGAGTTCATATTTTTCTTTATTTTGCTGGAGTGATGAGTTATTTTCCTAGCACTCTCAGATCAGAAGCCTTTCTCCAAATAAAGATCCGCCATTTCAGCATATTGAGGATCACATATGCATATTGCATTAATTCTAAACTGAAAATAACTGAAAAAAACATATATATAAGTAATGCAATATGAACAAAAATAAAATAATAAAAAATATATTTCACCACTAAATTATTTTATAGAAAGGGGGCAAAGCTCAGAACCTCATTAAGTCCTCAGGTATGCATGGATCCTATTCTGTGAATCCATTTTGTCTATGTTAGTTTGCTTCCAGCGTATGCAATAAAGAATAGTATGTATTCATGGCTGTATGCCTATAATGATCTGTTGGATCCTATGGGCATTTATACGCCTCTCTGTATAGTATATGCTGAGCTAGGAAGAATGTCCAACTATACATCTTTGTGATGTGTTCCTCGGCTTAATAGAACACGGCTCCCTTGTCTTGACGTCAGATAGGGGCGTATCTTAATAGTCGACGACACCTGATCATGACGTAGTGCGTTGCCTGGGGTGACGCGTCTAGCATGTTTAGTTGTGGCCTTCCTCCTCTGACATGTCGGATGGAGGAGTCGCTGCACGGACCGGCGGGGCGGCACTTGAGACACGTCACAAGCTAACCGTTGCCTGGGTGACGCGTCTAGCCTGCTTAGTTGTGGCCTCTCCTCCTCTGAATTTTCGGATGAGAGTTGCTGCACGGCCGGCGGGCGCGGCACCTGAAACACGTCACACGCTGGAAGCAAGCCGCTTGTACTCACATGCAACGCATTTGGAAGGTAATTGCACATTTTGGAAGCATATATATAGGTATATTTAATTCCAAACCACAGAATTATACCCCCAGGACGAAGCAAACGCGAAACGCGCGTCGGGGCATTTCAGTCATCCCCATAAGGTCGTATGTGTTCTATATTACTGCATGTATAGCTTAGCAAGGACTTCCAGTGTAACCATGACTTTACTGCAATATTTTTGCCTGTGTTTTTTGCCATCTACTGACATGGTGTCATACTAATTTTAGATGGTGTAATATAGCCACTAATTTTTGATGCATTAATATAATCTAGTAGACGCACATATATGCAGTGTATTAACACTATGGGACCAGTCATTGTATATATATAAAAATTGGGCCACTGACATTTTTCTGCAGGTTTGGCTATATTACATACTTAGTCCATGTTATATGATGCCTTTAACAGCACTGGTATAAAATTACACTACTAAGGACTTGTAGCGTTTATATATCTGCATCATTGCAATTTATTGTCTACGCCTATACAAGATCTCCTTTGTGTTTTGTACTCCAGGCCTTATATTAATATACTGTAGCATTGGGTACTGTTTAACGGCTCTGATATATGTTCTATGTCAAAACAACGACCCACCATACACATATGGCATTAAGCAGTGGACTATTTAGTAGTTTATTTAGATATTCATACACATACTTATGGGATTTCATTGGACATACATCCCATTTTTTAATGTTGTTTGTGGAATTTTTTTGTATATTTCTTAATAAAGTGTTTGTTACATGGCTATATGCTTCCAGGTCTTTTTGGATTTACTTATTTGGTGGGAAGCGCCATTTCCTAGGCTCAGATCTTTAGGATATATAGTGGCGTGAACTAAACTGAGAGGAGCACAAGCCCCGAAGGGGGCCGGCAGACCCCCACAGAAGTGCAGGACAAATGCAAAAAGCAAGCACAAAAAACTAAAAGAAGAAAATGTCTTATCTGTTAGCAGAAGATGCAGGCACGAAACAGCAAGCTACAAAGTGAACAGGAATCAAAGATGAGACCAGAACAATTGATCACCGGCAACCCTGATGGGAGGGAACCTCCCTTATATAAGACCAGTCAGTAACACCTGATCTCCAATCTTCACAATCTTCATTGGATAGTTCAGTACTGTTTGTAACCACCAGAGGGAGCTTCTGCTCAGAATTCATTTCTAGCACATTCACAACAGGCTACAGCATGAAGGTGCATCAGCCAGATCCTGTACGATCAGCTCGATAAGCTCCCTTGCAATTCCTACCATCTGTTGGTAATTCAGCCATAGTTTACTGGTGCGAGAGTGGAGGAGATAATCCGTTTTCTTTTGGTGGACAAGTGTTGAGCGATACTTTCCGATATCCCTAAGTATCGGAATCGGAATGGTATCGCCGATACCATTAAAATATCGGCGATACCCGATACCGATACCGGAAGTCCCATGTAAGTCTATGGGAACAAAATATCGGAACTAAAAAAAACCCATTCTTTCCTTGTAAACACTAAATATACACACATAGAATACTTTATATTATATATATACATGTCATTGTGACATATATATATATACATATATGTATAGTTTATACACTTCTACATAGTAAAATATCCTCTGATTCAATTGCCGGGTAAAGCCGGCTTCAGTGAAAAGACAGAAGCACCCGACATGAAATGACACTTGGTGTACATAGGGTTAACCATGTCTTTTCATGTCTTTGCTATCTGATTTGCACAAACAATTAAATCAGTCTATGTGTGCAAAATTTCACACCTGTAGGGGTTAATTAAAGGTGTAAATTCGTTGTAAAAAAAACGGACTTTTTTGCTACGAATTTACACCTTTAATTAACCCCTACAGGTGTGAAATTTTGCACACATAGACTGATTTAATTGTTTGTGCAAATCAGATAGCAAAGGACATGGTTAACCCTATGTACACCAAGTGTCATTTCATGTCGGGTTCTGCATTTTCACAAAAGCCGGCAATTGAATTAGCGGCTATTATACTATGTAGAAGTGTATGAACTATAAATATATATATATATATATATATATATATATGTGTCACAAACTCAATGACATGTATATATATATATGAGGTGTAAAATTGCTGAAAAAAAATGCGTGGGCTCCCGCCCTATTTTCGCAACCAGACAGACAAAGCCAGTGAGTGGGGGCAGATAATAATAGCCCAGAGAGGGACCATTATTTTTGGCCCCCCCCCGGCTACTAACATCTGCCCCCAGACACCCCAGAAAGGGCAAATCTCTAATTAGATTTGCCCTTTCTGGCACTTTGCCCGTCTATTCCCATTGCCCTGTAGCGGTGGCGAATGGGTTAATAAGGGGTTAAAATGACCTTGCAATTGAAAGGTCACTTTAAGCCAGGTTAATAATTGAGAGCTGTCAATTAGACAACTATCAATTATTAATCCTATTGTATGAAAGAATAATCAAACCACACACTTTAATAAAAAAGAAGTTTAATGAAATAATCACACAGTTTTTGACCATATTTTATTTACCTGCTAAAACCATTTCCTGTAATAAAAATAAAATAATAAAGCAAAATTATTCTTACCAATCCGATGCACAGTCAGGTCCCACGGTGTAATCCTTCAGAAAGGGTTAATGTTTACTGCAGGGACCGCAGCTAATGCTGCAGCCTCACAGTAAACCCCCAAATGAATGAGTTCCTCTCCTGGCTGACAGGAGAGGAAGTGGAAAGCTTAATTGATTGCTTTCCACTTTCACTTCAGGTCAGCCAGGGACACCATCAGTGACGTCAGAGGGAACTGATTAACAAAAATAGGGGTTCCCTTCGAAAAAAAAATGGCGTGGGGTCCCCCCTATTTTGTTAACCAGCCAGATGAAGCAGACCGCTGAGGCCTGGATTTTCAGGCTGTTAAGGAGCCAAGATCCATGGACCTTGCCAGCCTGATAATACCAGGCCACAGCAGTCTGCATATCTTGGCTGATTAACAAAAATAGGGGATCCCCTCGAAAAAAATTAGCGTGGGGTCCCCCCTATTTTTGTTAACCACCAGATGAAGCAGACCGCTGAGGCCTGGTTTTTCAGGCTGGTAAGGATCCAATATCCATGGACCTTGCAAGCCTGATAATACCAGGCCACAGCAGTCTGCTTAGCTTGGCTGGTTAACAAAAATAGGGAATCCCCTCGAAAAAAAACGGCGTGGGGATCCCCCTATTTTGTTAACCAGCCAAGTAAAATGCAGACTGCTGCGGCCTGGTATTAAAAGACTGTCAAGGCCCATGGATTTTGGCCCTCAACAGCCTGATAATACCAGGCTAACAGCAGCCCCACATTTGGCGCATCAAAAGATGTGCCAATTGTGGCACTTTACCCGCTCTTCCCACTTGCCCTGTAGCGGTGGCAAGCGGGGTAATTAAGGGTTAATGTCACCGTTGATTGCACGTGACAATAAGCCCGTTAATAATGGAGAGGCGTCAATAAGACACCGATCCATTATTAACCCAAAGTTATTAAATGTTTAAAAAAAAGACACAGCCAGAAAAAAGTATTTTAATGAAATAAAAGAGACAACACAGTTTTCATTTTTTTATTACTCTCTCATTCCTGCGACGCCATCGATCTCCTGTAAAAAAAAAAAAAAAACAAACCAACAGTATACCACCTGTCCGACGCAGTCCATATAACGATTGTCCCACGACGATCCAGCTCTGCACATCGGAATGACAGGCAGAGCCTGCATCCCGGCGCAGCACAGCTGTTACCAGCTTCCCCCGGGGGTGACGTCATCGGACTGACTGCTTAACCCGGATTACCCAGCAGTCACTGCAGTTATCGCGAGAAACTGCATGTGACCGCCGGGGAGAAAAAGGATGGCGGCCATGAAGCATCCGGGTGACCGCCGGGGATCTTCTGCCAGGTAAGTGCCGCTGACTCCCGACAGACCCCCGACACGACGGGACCCCCCTGGGGCAGTGACAGTGACAAATTTCCCATTCCGGTATCCGATTGACAAAATATCGGAAAAAATATCGGAAACCGATAAGCCAAAAATCGGCCGATACCCCATATTTGCATATCGTATCGCTCAACACTATTTAGACTCTCCCACAAACCCTCCACTTCATTTGGGGTCCAAAAAAACAGGTTTGAATTTTGTTTGCCACTTTTTTGCGAAAAAGTATCTTACATCATTTTTTTGCAATAATTCAAGGCACTTCTCGAGAAATGAAAATTGATTAAATCTGAATTTTTTCCCCGGGCTTACATCCCCGGTTTTTAGTTCTTCCTCCTTGTTTTTTAGATCACGTTGTCCCAGCGAACAGCGTGCCGTACCCGTCTTCTATGTACCACCGAGTCATCCTGGGCAAAAAAGGCAGCGTTTTTCCTCGAATCCTGAACTTCCAAAATGAAACAAAATCCATGGCTGAGAGACTGTCTCAAGAAATCGAGACCTAAAGATATGGAGCTGGACGCAACCCAAGCTGCAATGGGCTACTACAGCCCCGGGACTACACTGAACAATGATTGTCCAAAGCTTGCGACCTTCCTGGAATGCCTTCCAACGAAAAGGGTTTCAAGAACAAAGCAAACTCAGGGGAATAATCTAAGGCAAACTGCATTCAGGGGAAGAAGTTTTCGGGTATTCATCGGTTGAAGATGGATGTTTGACTTGTATCGTTTTGATTAGTTTTGGCCCAGTCTCTATATGGTCTCTTCTGGCTTCTTCTCCGTTCCTGACTACGGGAAAAAGTTCCCCAGGATTATTCTGGTCTTTTCCCCACGGGAACGTTACCCTTTTTAGGCCAAACCTTCCCCCCAAAAAATTCCCCGCCCCCCAAAGAATTAGCAAAAATTTTACCCCCGTTTTTAAAAAAAAAAGAATTTTTGGGTTAGCCCCTTTTTAGGAGAAAAAGGCCAAAAAAGGAAATACACCAGAGAGTTGGGAAAAAATGGATTGCATACCCACTAACCACCCAAATAAGGGAGCCGTGGGGCTTCCTACGTTTGGGCCTAGACCCTCGTACAGCCTGAAAACAAATACACCTAAAAAGAAAGGGGAAACTATCTGCCCCCGGGGCAGATCCCCAAAGAACATAGAAACCCCCCAAACATGAATGGCGGGTTTGAAAGAAATACTGACACAGACAGAAAAAGTATAGCAAACGTTGGGGCCCAAACTTCTAATAGAAAAGGATAGGAAAGGGACTTACTGCAATCCCAAAAAAACCTAAAAGACCAAATCACTAAATTTCAAAAACACCTGAGATCACACAAACCCCTACCACCTAAATTAGTTCTCTGGTGTAACCCAAAAAAAAAACAGCAGCCACTGAAAAAACTGGGAAAAACAAATGAAAAAACAACAGTGGCTGAACTAAAATGAGAGGAGCACAAGCCCCCGGAGGGGACCCGGCAGGCCCCCACAGAAGTGCAGGACAAAATGCAAAAACAAGCACCCAAAAAAAAAAAGAAGAAAATGTCTTATCTGTTAGAAAAAGATTCAGGCACGAAACAGCAAGCCCCCCAAAGTAAACCGGAATCAAAGTGAGACCGAACAATTGATCACCGGCAACCCGGGATGGGGGGGCCCCTTTCCCTTATATAAGCCAGTCATTTAACCCCTGACCCGCCACTCTTCAAAATTTCTTCTTTGGGTTTATTCCCCGGACTGTTTGAAACCCACCAGGGGGGCTTTGCTCAGAATTCATTTCTAGCAATTACAACAGTAACCCCCCCTTGAGGAGGGGTCACCAAACCCCTCTTTTGGGGGAAACCAGGTCGGTCAGGATGAGCTCTGTGTCCCGCCGGAGGGAGTCTCCTCCCCTGGATGCCGAACCCCAAACCCCCCCAAGAATTGTTCCGACCAAAACCCCTCTCCACTTAAAAAAATACTGGGTTTCCGTCTAGAAAAACGAAAATCCAATATTTTCTCAAACCCCATACTCCAGATTGCCCCCAACCAAAACAGGGTCGGGGGGCACGGGCCTAGGAACCCGGGCTCGCCAAACCTTTTCCCAATAAGGCTTGGGGAACACTTTATGGTCTTAAATGCCCCTGGAAAAAGGAAAACCAAAAGGAAACAGGTTAAAAAAATCCCCCTGTCTTAAAAGGTCCAATGCCCCTGGGTTTAAAATTTAGGGATGAAAACTCCCCTAGGGTTTTTTTGGGAGGAAAAACCCAGCCCAAAGCCCCCCTTTAAACCCGGGGGGCCCCAAAAAAGCCCTATCCCGGGTTTGGCCCAAACCGCTGGGCCCTCTCCTGGAGGGGGAAAACCCTCTCCATACCTGGCCCCAAATCTGCTGCTACCCCCACCCCAAAAAAAACCCCTTGGACAGACAAAACCCCCTTTGCCTGAAAAAAATTTGGGGGGTGAAACCCAAAAAAAATTGCAGAAAAAGGGGCCCCCAAAAAAGGGTGGCAGGTGGGGCCCTTTTTTTAAGAGCAAACTCAGCCAAAGGAAAAAAAGGGGACCCAGCCCTTCCTGATCAGCGGGAAAAAAGATCCCCCGATAAGTCCCCCTTTTCGGGTTTGTTCTCTCAGTTTGTCCATTGGTCGGGGATAAAAACCCGAGGAGAAAGCCAATTGAACCCCCCCGTTTAAAACAAAAAGTCCTCCAAAATCGGGAAAACAAACTGGATCCTCGTCCCAAATGTTCTCGGGAATGCCGTGAAACCCCGACCCCGTGCTGAAGGAAAAAAGGCCCCAATTTCCCGAGGGGGAAGGCAACTTAGGTAATGGCACAAGAGGTATCTTTTTTGGAAAAACCCAAATCACAAATCCCCCCGATACGGTCATTCTCTGAGAAACAGGGAGGTGGGAAAATTTAAAATCCATAGAGATATGGGTCCCTGGTCTCTTGGGGACAGGCAAAGGCCTAACAAAAACCCCTAGAGGGGAGAGCAAGGCTTTTGGGGCGGGAGCAAGTCCCCAAAGGGCTGCCCCAAATTTCCCCGACGTCACGAGACCCAAGGGAGGCCACCAAATTGGGGGGGGCCGGACCCCAACCAAGTCTTGGTCCCCCCAAAAATTTGGGGTACCGGGGCCCAAAGCGGCCCCAAAGAATTCAGACATCACCCTCTTTTTCCCCCGGGCTGGGGCAAAAAAAATTTCCCCAAAGGGCAGCGCTGGGGGTTTTTCCTCCCGACACCCCTTCCCGAGCCCGTTAAATTGGGCGGGGGCGGAAGGGGGAAAAAAACACCCCCCTTTTAAAAAAAAAGGAAAGGGTAGATTTAATCAGGAGAGTCCGAAGGAAAAATCCCGAGAGGGGATCCGCCTTAACATTCTTAGTGCCAGGAAGAAAAAAAAACCACAAAATTAAAAGTGTGAAAAAAAGG
>JARQOD010013084.1:0-17165 GCA_033576555.1 Oophaga sylvatica
GCTCAAAGGAAAACCCTTCCCTATGGGGTTAATCATAGGGGGGGCTCAGCGTTTTTTCGGGGGCCTATGGGAGACACGACCCGGGGGGTTGGGGCTTATACCCTCAGTGGTAAAGAAGGGCTCCCGAATTTGTCTCCCCCCAATGGGGATTTGTTTACCGGGGGGGGCTCCCGGCTGCTACCAACTTGGGGGGGCAGGCCCCCCGGCACACAAAACCATACCCTTTTTGTCGGCCTACCCCGCCACTCAAGATTTATTGAGACCCCCCCTTCGGCTTCATGCGCCCCTCCAACCCAAAGGGGGAAAGGGGTCCTCCTTGTGGGGACAGTCGCACCTACCCGTGCAAAGGGGGAACCCGGGTAAGGCAGGGGGAGGGTTTTCCCCCCCAAAATTTCATAAAACCTAACCCCCTCCCCCCTTTGGGGTCGGCGGTGGGGGGGGGCCCCGGGGGAATTGGGGCAATTGTCCCCTGAAAGGAACACTGGATGGGAAAACCCCCGGGGGTCTAATGTATCCCCAAACAGTTGAAAAAGAACCCTCGACCCCCAGGACATGAACTCCAACTATGCCAGAACGGTTTTTGGGTACCCTAGGAGGTTTCCCGGGGACTCGGGAGCCCGTGACTGGGGTACATGGGTCACTGGTGGCAGGAAAAAACCCCAGCGGAGGCAGGTGGGGTTTGTATGTTCCATGGGACCTCCGAGGGTTTTTTTGTCCCCCCCATGGGAGCAAAAACATGTGGGGGGGGGTAAAAAATCTTCCCTTTGGGTAAAATTTGGGGGAAAAGAGATTACCCGTTCTGGACTTGTGGAAAACAAAATCCTTTCCCCGGGGAAAATGTATTACAGATGCGTACCCCAAAAAGGGGGGGTTTTCCCCCATGGGTAGGTGTCCCGATAGGTTTCCATTAGAGGGGCGGCAGGAGAGGTGGGGAGACCGCATCGATTCCCGACTGGAAGGTCCGGGGACTTTTGGGAAAACTCAGCTACAAACCCCCCCTGACTCAGGCGGGGAAAGGGGGGCAGAGGTAAAGGGGTGCCCAAAGCCCAATGCAGAACGGTATTTCACGATGGGGTCATGGTAGTTGCTTTTTGGATAGATAAAATGGGGGTGAGGTTGGGAAATAGTTGGTACACCCCGTCATTCGAGGGTGTTTCTAGATTTTGGACATAACTTGCGGGGGGGGAAATTTGGGAAAAAAAAAAAATTAGAACGTATCTTGCAGGGGTTTTTTTGGCCGGGATTTTACGCGGGTCAAAAGGGGTACTGCGAATCCTGCCCGAATGTAGTCCCTCACCCCTGCGTTTTTGTAGTCCATTGGTACCCCCCCAAATTTTAGAGGTCCTTTTTTGAACGGTTGCAATGGATTTGGTAGGGCCCATTGAAAAATCCGCCCGTGGCCCCCAAAAACACAAAGGGGGTCGCGACTTGCCACCGTTACCCGGAGGAAACCACTACGCCCCCCTCGGAATACTTTTGCCCGAAAAACTGTTGCGTTTTGCCCCCTGGGCTCCCAAAAGGAATCCTGACAGGGGGGGGGCCCCCCCCTTTATGCCGGGTGAAAAGGAGAACTGTCAAACTGCTAAAAATTTAAAAAATTTGCGCACCCGGTTCCACCCAAAAACCGGGGGTTTTTGAGAAGGTTCAATAAACCCCAAAGCCCTTTTTTTAAAAAAAAGGGATTTCAAAGGGGGAAGGGGTTGGGGAAAATGTTGCACCCATTTGATGTTCGCTGTCCTGAGGCCCCCCAGGCTTCCAGGGTTCTCTCCCTTTGGTTTTGAACGGAAACCCCCTTTGGGTTTTTTGGAGTAGCCAAAGAGACTTGGGGAACAAGCCCCGACTCCACATAAGATTTTAATTGAAAACGGGCTGTATGCGGACCGGACGCGGGGTAGCCCTGGAAAGAATCTGTTAGCCCCCCGGCAACCCAGAGGCGCAAATAATAAAAGAGCCAGAGTGGGGTTTTTTAAAAGGGCATGGTGTTAGTCTGGTACCCACAGCCGGGGTAACTAGGGGGCCGGGAAGGGAATTTTGGGGTTGAGAAAAAGGTGGGGAAGGAAATTCCTGGTGTATCGCCCGGAAGGGGAAACTGAGCAGATTTACCATTAAAACTGCTAAAGCCCCCTTGGGGAAAAAAACGAGGGTTTAGTTTTTGACATCACCCCGGGTATCGCCAGAGAGTTTTTTACCTTCAGCCAGGGAACATCCAAGGGGGAGGTCAGGTAATGATGCCCTCACTAAAAACAGCGAGGGGGGTGTCCCTGGTGAAAACAATCCCGTTTTCAGAGTTTCCCGTAGGAAGGGGTTTCCAAATGACATTGTCACTAGTGTTTAGCGATATTTCCGATTCCCAAGTATCGGAATCGGAATGGTTCGCCGATACCATTAAAAAATCGGGGTACCCCCTTCGATAACGGAAACCAAATAAGTTATGGGGGAAAAAAATTTGGAACTAAAAAAAAAAAAATTTTCTCCTTGTAAACATTAAATATTTTTCACATAGAAAAAAAAATATATATTCATGTCATTGTGCTTTATATCATATATGATGTTTTTACACTTTTTTTAAAGTAAAAATCCTCTGATTCAATTGCGGGTAAGCCGGTTCAGTGAAAAAAAGAAGCACCCCCATGAAATGACCTTGGTGTACATGGGTTAAAACCTGTCTTTTCAGTCCTTTGCTATTGATTTTCACAAACAATTAAATCATCTATGTTGCAAAAATTCACCCCCTGTGGGTTTAAAATTAAAAGGGGTAAATTGTTGTAAAAAAAAGGATTTTTTTTCTACGAATTTTCCCCTTTAATTGACCCTACAGGGGGGAAATTTTGCCAAAATAGAGATTAATTGTTTGTGAAAATCAGATAGCAAAGGAATGGTTTAACCCTAGTACACCAAGTGTCATTTATGTCGGGTTCTTGCATTTTCACAAAAGCCGGCAATTGAATTAGCGGCTATTTTTACTTGTAAAGTGTATGAAACTATAAAATATATATATATATATATATATATTATATTGTCAAAACTCAATACATGTATATATATTATGAGGTGTAAAATTGCTGAAAAATAATGCGTGGGCCCCCCGCCCTATTTTTTGCAACCAAAGGACAAAGCCAGTGAGGGGGGGCAGATAATAATACCCAGAGAGGGACCATTATTTTTGGCCCCCCCCCCCCGGCTATAACTTGCCCCCAAACCCCAAAAAGGGCAAATCTATAATTAGATTGCCCTTTTGCATTTGCCGTCTATTCCCATTGCCCTGAGCGGGTGGCGATGGGTTAATAAGGGGTTTAAAATGACCTTTCAATTGAAAGGATTTAAGCCGGTTAATAATTGGAGCTTCAATTAGACAACTATCAATTATTATCCTTTTTGTATGAAAGAAAAATCAAAACCCCACACCTTTAATAAAAAAGAGTTTAATGAAATAATACAAGTTTTTGACCTTTTTTTTATTACCTGCTAAAACCATTTCCTGTAAAAAAAATAAAAAAATTTAAAGCAAAATTATTCTTACCAATCCGATGACAGTCAGGTCCCACGGTTGTAATCCTTCAGAAAGGGAATGTTTACTGCAGGGCCGCAGCTAATGTGCAGCCTCACAGTAAACCCCCAAATGAATGAGTTCCTCTCCTGGGTGACAGGGGGAGGAAGTGGAAAGCTTAATTGTTGCTTTCCACTTTCACTTAGGTCAGCCAGGGACCCATCAGTGACTAGAGGGAACTGATTAACAAAAATAGGGGTTCCCTTGGAAAAAAAAATGGGCGTGGGCCCCCCTATTTTTGTTAACCACCCAGATGAAGCAGACTTTTGGGCCTGGTTTTTAGGTGGTAAGGACCCAAAATACCATGGCCTTGCAAGCCTGATAATACCAGGCCCACAGCAGTCTGCTTGCTTGGCTGGTTACAAAATAGGGGATCCCCTCAAAAAAAAAAAAACGGGTGGGGACCCCTATTTTTGTTAACCAGCCAAGTAAAATGCAGACTGCTGCGGCCTGGTTTTAAAAACTGTCAAGGCCCATGGATTTTGGCCCTCAACAGCCTGATAAACCGGCAACAGCAGCCCCACATTTGGGCCATCAAAAGATGTGCCAATGTGGCACTTTACCCCGGCTCTTCCCACTTGCCCGTACCCGGTGGCAAGCGGGGTAAAAAGGGGGGTTATTGTCACCGTTGATTGAACGGGGGACAATAAGCCGGTTTTAAAATGGAGAGGTGTCAATAAGACACCGACCCCTTATTAATCCCAAAGTTATTAAATTTTTAAAAAAAAGACCAGCAAAGAAAAAAGTCTTTTAATGAAAAAAAGAGACAACACAGTTTTCATTTCTTTTATTATACACTCTTTCCCGCGACGCCATCGTCTCTGTAAAAAAAATAAAAAAAAAAACAACCAACATATATACCACCTGTCCGAACCAGTCCAAGTAACGATTGTCCCGAATCCAGCTCTGCTACACGCAATGACAGGCAGACCCGTCATTGCAACCAGAAACAGCTGATTACTGCTTCCCCGGCGGTGACTTTAATGGATGTTTTTCGGCCCGTTTTCCCAGCAGTCACTGCAGTTATCGCAATACTGCATGGACCCCGGGGAGAAGAGGATGGCGGCCATTTAAACACCCGGGATGTGACCGCCGGAGATCTTCTGGGGTAAGTGCCGCTGACTCCTGAAGACCCGACAGACGGCACTGACAGGACAGTGACATTCGATTCCCGGGATCCGTATGACAAAATATCGGAACTCGGAATCGGAATTCCGATACAGCCAATATCGGCCGTCCCAATTTGCGTATCGAAAATGCTAAACCCTAATTGACTGAACTGGGGTAAGGGTGGAAAAAAGACCGTAAAGGGGCCCGAAGCCCGGAGGCAAGCCATTTCGGCCCGGGTAAAAAAAAATGCTTCAGTTAGCGTCATAGAGGAACAACGGAGTGGGCTAGCCCCATTTATGATTCCAAAGCCAGACGGATCATTACCTTCTGTAAGATTTCGGAAATTTTTGAAGTTCAAAGCGACCTTTATCCAATGCCCCGGGTGGACGGCTATTGAGAGAATGGGGAGGCCCGTACTTACCACGCTCGATCTCACCAAGGGTTATTGGCAGGTACCTCTCACAGATTTCGGCAAAGGAAAAGACCGCTTTTTAACTCCGGAGGGTTATTTCACTATGTGGTCTTACCTTTTGGGTTACATGGGGCCCGGTACATTTTAGAGATTGGTGGACATAGTGCCAAGCCTCTCAGGAATACGTCACCGGTATCTAGATGATATCATCATTTTAGCACGACTGAAAACGAAATTTAAAAACGACAAGCGGTGCGGATTCTTCAGAGCCGCGGGGTTAACGGCAAACCCAAAGAAATGGCATAGGGTTGGAGAAAGCTGACATTTGGGGTATGGATAGGCCAGGATACAAGCCAAATCAGTAAATTGAGGCCATAAAAAATGGCCTAAACCATCGAGTACAAAACAGGTGAGGGCGTTCCTTGGCAAACCTTGGGTATTACCGCCTGTTTAACCTAATTTTGCGGGCGAACGGCGGCCCTAACCCATCTCTTGAAAGGAAAAAAACGGTAAGGTTCGGGTGGAACCCTCAGGCAGAAGGAAGTCTTTAGTCCATTTAAGTTGGCCCTGTTTGGACAGCCGATCCCCCATCACCCCAACTTCAATGAAACTTTATTGTAAGACAGTGCCTCGGAGGTAGGACTGGGGGGGGTGTTGTCACAAAAAAAATGAATGGGTGAAGAGCACCCGGTCACCACTTTTGGGTAGAAAAACTTTTCCCGGCAAAGAAAAAAATATAGTGTAGTAGAGAAGGAGTGTTTGGCTTTAGTGGGCCTTGGGGAAACATATGTTATTTTTACTGGGCGTCAGTTCCGCTTGGTGAAGACCATACCCTTGGTATGGTGATGAATGCAAAGGAGAGGAATGCGCGAAATCACCAGGGGTTCCTGTCACTGCAAAATTTCGTTTTCTTGAGAACATCGCCCTGGGAGGTTTCAAGCAAACCGGTGCCCTGTCCCGGGCACCCTGTATGGTGGCAAATGTTCAACCCACAAGTTTGAACAGAGGGGGGGAATATGTGAGGCAGTGACCGGGATCGTTTAGAGGGACGTAATTTCCCCCAGAATGTGTACAGAGACCTATTAAAGCCATTGGAGTGCATTGCAGTCACACCACACTGCGGCTGCAATGCAGGAATGAAGGGAGCAATGACCTAGTAGACACCGGCTAAGGCAGATTAAGTAAATCCGGCAGGGCCTTCATTTCTTGGGGAGGTCACAGGTGGCATGGGGCGGCCTCCTCCCTCCAACCCGGGTTTTTCCGGGGCTTTTGCCCGGGGTTTTAAAACCCTGCATATGGATTAGTTTGTTCTATTTTTGGGACCCTGAAAAGGAGATAGCAGAAAAACTCCACAGGATTGTGTGTAGCTGAACCCAGGCTGGGAGGGCTCTGCATGGCAGGCCCTGTTGGCTCTGCGCACCGTTGTCCCCGGCAAACCAGTGTTTATGGTGTTGTTACCCGGCTGCGTACCGGAGGACTTTTCCTGTTTTACCGTGAGTTTAAAATAAAAAGCTGTTTACTTTGGACTTGCTTGGGTCACTGCCTCTTTTCTGCACGGTGTGAAAACCGCCGTCTTACAGGAGGCAATGATAAATGGGGAGGCAATGAGATGTGGGAGAGACAATGATGATAATGGGGAAGCAAAATGATGGGGGGGAGGCAAGATAATGATAATGGGGAGGTAATGAGTGAGGGGAACAATGATGATGATAAAATGGGGATTTTCCACAGCGCCCTTTCCTGAGCCGTAACAGTGCAAACGCGCAAAGTGCAGAGGAGAGCTCCTATTTTTATGGAGCATTTTTATGGGGCCAATATTCTTTATGGAGCATTATATTTGGCCCATAGACTGTATGGGGCTATGTTGTCCCCATAATATTGTTGGAGGACTGTATGTCCAGTCTGTATGTTGCGCTGTGAGGATTTGGCGGTTTCTGAACTATTGTAGAATTTAAATAGATATCACTCTGTAATGAAAAGAGAAGTATTTGGCATTGTACTTACTTATTTCTCTGCATATCTGTGCTTTATGAACGTGGTCTGGTTAAAGGGGCCCCACTGAACTCTTTCGCCGGGGCCATAAAAACCTGGAGCCGGCCCTGCATACTTATTTCACCTGGTTATTCTGATACTACCTTTTATCTGCCTTTTGTATTTCTGTGAAATCCATATAGGGAGCGTCTGTGTGTGATCTGGAAATATATACGGAGTTAAATTTTCCCCTACACTATATACACCTGGTATCTATGAACAGTACTTTTTTCTGCCTTTTGTTTCGGGTGAAATCCATACGAGAAAGCGCTGTGACGTGTGTGACATCGGAAATATATATGGAATTTAATTTTCCCCTACACTATATACACCCGGTATCTTCTGATACAGTACCTTTTTTCTGCCTTTTGTTTACGGTGAAATCCTATGAGAAAAACGTCTGTGTGTGACTTCGGAAATATATATGGAGATTTAAATTTCCCCTTTGCATTTCACCTGGTACTTCTGATACAGCACCTTTTTTTGACCTTTTTATTATGGTTTAAAAACCGTTATAAGAGCGTCTGTTGTGACTCTGGAAATATATACGAGAGTTAAATTTTCCCTATACTTTACACCTGGTATCTCAGTACCTTTTTTTGACTTTTGTATTATGGTAAAACCATACTGAGAGAGCATTTCTTTTGTGATCCGGAAATTTTATACGGAGATTTAAAATTTCCCTATACTATAGCACCGGTAACTTCTGATACAGTACCTTTTTTTTGCTTTTTGTATTCTGGTCAAATCCAGACGACAGGCTCTCGTGTGACTCCGGAAAATATTACGGAGATTTTTAATTTACCGCTATACTAATACCTGGTACTTTGATACAATCCTTTTTTCTGCCTTTGTATTTGTTAGGCCTGCGGAATGCACCAAATAATGATGTGGAGGGGGTACGTTCCAGCCCGGGGGGCCCACCCTGCAGGCGGGCCTGCGCTAGTAAAAGGCCAAGAAGGAACTCTGTTACCTCAAGGGGGGCCAAAAAAATTTAAAAGTCCCTAACGCGTGTGGCAATATTGCGAACTCTGTTAATCCAAGAGCCGAGGAGTGCCGCAGCGCTATATGGCGATGTGTGCAACTCACTTAACCAACTGAGTTAAACACGCTTGGGCCTGTTTTAGGTTGAAAGCTACTCTGTTACGTCACAGAGCCGCTGGAAAAATTTGTGTCCTGTCAGGCAACCAGGTACACAATTAACTGCTAAGCAACAAAGAACTGTCATGCGCTAATGTCCCCGCGGGAGTCACCTGCAATCTATGGCGTTGAACGCCAGGCCCTGAATACGCAAAAAAACTCCTCACATGGAGGGACACATGGAAGGGTTGGAGAACCAAGGCGAGGTTGAAAGGGCCAAACGGTAAACCACAGGGTTCACCTGTCGAGAACCTTGAAGGGACCCAAATAGCGGGGTGCCACTTAGTGGATTCCCCCCGTAGCCTGATTTTCGGGCGGAGAGCCACACTAAGTCGCCAGGGAGCAAATGTCGGAGCGGGACGCCGTTGGGCATCGGCAGAAGACCTCACCTTTCCTTGGAAGCCTGAATAGCACCCTGGGTCGGTCCCATATTCCCGTGCTTCCCACCCGTCTGCCCCCCAGGGGAGTCGGCGGAAGCCACGGGCATGGGCACCGGTACCGCAGATGCTGGCCGAATTTAAAAGGAATGGGTTGTGGGGGAAAAGTCAGCCACAGCATTGTTTAGCGCGAAACTCCGCCCACGGGAGAAAGGATGCCCAGTCATCCTGCCTGGCAGGACAAAATGTGCAATAGGTGACCAGGTCTGGTTGGCCCCTTCTTCCAATCCAGTCTCGGGATGATATGCAGAGGAGAGGTTCAACTCAATGCAAGTAGATGACAATTTCTCAGAACCGAGATGAAAATTTTGGGGGGACCTCGATCGCTGACAATCTTTCCTGGCTACCGTGTAGACGAAGATGTGTCTAATAAAAATGCTGCCAAGGCCCGTGCAGAAGGTACCGGTAGCGGCACTAATGCACCATTTTGGAGAAGTGGTCGGTGATCACCAATGAAGTGAAAACCCCAAAATTTTGGGTAAGCCCACCACAAAGTCCATCCCGCTATCCCCCCCAAGCCTGTCTGCCCCCGGCAAGGAAAAAAAAATAACCCACTGGCGTTGTGGGGGGGACTTGTTCCTGGGAGGGACCACCGCTGAACATACTCCCTGCCGTCACGGACCATATGTGGCCCCCGAGTCCTCGCCAATAACTCATTGTCCTCTTTGCCCAAAGTGTCCACCCCCCTGGACGATGTTGCCAAGAGAGTACTCCGGTCGCAAATTAGTGGGAACAAAAAGTTTCCCCGGGGCACAGCCTACGAAACCGGGGCTACAGTTCTCAGGCTCTCTTCGGGGAAATTTAAAACGAGGCCCTCATCCTCTCTTCTGAGACACTAAGGAGCGAGAGAGAGTGCGGCCCGAACATTCTTCTCACCGGAGGAAAATGGGGTGAAGTGGAACCAAGAGAAGAATAGGGACCATCTGGCCTGGCGAGAATTTAGCCTCTGAGCCGTTTGCAAATATCCAAGTTTTTGTGGTCTGGAAGACTTGGAAGGGAAAACGAGCCCCTCCAAAGATGTCTCCACTCAGAGAAGGCCAACTTCATAGCCAGAACTCCCTGTCCCGATGGAAAAATTTTCCCTCTCTTGGTGTAAGGTCTTAAAAAGAAGAAGGGATGCTTCCGACCTGAGCACCCTTTTTTGTTTAAGGACTGCTCCACACCAACAGAAGAGGCGTCCACCTCTAAAATAAACGGCTTATAACATTCGGGCGATGTAATAGGGGCACTGGCAAAATGCGACTTATGGAAGAGAACGCCTTGGAGACCTCCTCAGACCAAAAATTGGGATTTGCTCCCTTCTTGGTGAGGGTACCAGGGAGCTCCCAAAGTCGAAAAGGGGAAGAACGGGGCGATAATAATTAATAAACCCCCCAAAAGCCTGCACCACTTTAAGAAATGGGGTTCTTGCCAGTCCATTACAGCCTGTAGTTTGGCAGGATCCATAGCCAATCCCTGGGCAAATGATATAGCCCAGGAAAGGAAAGGAACCTGCTCAAACACACATTTCTCCAGCTTGGCATAGAGGGGTTTGCCCGTAAGAGGCAAGACTTTGTTGACATCCCCGGTGAGAGTTTATCGGTGAAAAAATGAGAAATCATCCAGATAGACTACTACAGAGGTGGAGTGCATATCCGGAAGATTCATTGACAAAGTCTTGGAAAAAGCAGGAGCATTTACAGAGCCCGAAGGGGCATCACAGGTATTCAAATGCCCATCCCTGGTAATAAAAAAACTGTTTTTCCACTCGTCCCCCCCACGGATGCGAATTGGTTATAGGACACGTAGTCAAGCTTGGTAAATACCTTGCTCCTCGGAGCCTTCAAAAGCTCGAGTTAGGGGCAACGGGTATTATTCTTGACGGTTTTGCGTTAAGACCCCCGTAGTAAATACTGGACGGGAATTCTCGTTTTTTTTTTTGCCAAAGAAGAACCCCGCCCTCTGGTGAAAAACCCTTCCCATGCCCTCTTGCCAATTTTGAATATAGGGACGGCCTCGTCTCAGAAGCGAGAGGGGGTAGACTCTTCCAGGAGGTTCTGCTCCAGGCAAGAGATCAATAGGACAGTCGTGGGGCAATGAGGTGGAAGGTCTCCGCCGCCTTCTTGGAGAAAAAGTTGCATATGCCAAAACACTGAGGAAGAGAAGTGATATCACGGGTATCTCTTTTGGGGGTGACCCGACGATTCCCTGAACACCTGCCTTAATGAATCCCCCAACCCAGTATCCTCCCGAGGCAGTAAGGGGGGGCACGCATACAGAAAGAAAGCTCACAGAAACAAGATCGTGTAAACGGGTTATCCATGGCAGGGAATTAAAGTTCATCTTTTCTCTCCCCACAGGTATGCAACATTTATTTGGGAAACAAACACTGAAAGATAGAATCCCCACCTCTGCTACTGTGTTGTATGCCGACTATATATTAATGGTTGCAATGCTTTCATTGGAAGCAAACGCTGAATGATAGAATCCCCCCCTCTGCTATTGTGTTTGTATGCCACATATATATTAATGGTATGCAATGCATTCTTGGAAGCAAACGCTGAATGATAGAATCCCCACCTCTCTATCTGTGTTGATGCCGCCTTTTTATTAATGGTTGCACTCCTATTCTGCGCTGCCAAGGGACGCTTTTACATCTTGCCATAGTTTAATGTGCCTGTAATAATGTTTGTTAATTCATTTTTTGCACTGTGTTTAAAATACTTACTGCTTTATATCCTGTCTGGGGCCTAGATCTTATCAGGTGAAAGGTGTAAAGCATATAGATGTTGCCAGGTTGCCTTGATGATCTAATCACCCCCTGGTGTGCTGGCCTCAGCTGCCAATTATCCCAAAGCAGCTCCCACAATCCCATTTCCTGACCCTGTAGTGTGGGTTAATTTAGGAGTAGTTAAGGGCGAGCAGCAAGGGGGCGAGCATCAAAAAAACAAAGCACACAAAAACAGCACGTGTAAACGGGGGTTTTCCATGGCAGTTAATCAGGGGAATCAGGTACCCCCACTTTGCTTTCTTTTTAATTATGACTTTCCCCTTTTCCTCTGTGTTCCTTGCCATCCACATTCACCGCCCCATCCCCCCCCCCCACGACTAACCATCCCCCTCCATACTTCCCCTCCCTGTACAGCCCCATGACTCCTCACCCCCCCGAAAACCCCCCCCTCTTGCCCAAACACATCACAAAAAAAACCCTCTTACCCCCCAAAATTTCCGCTTTTTTATTTCCTTCTCCTACTGATCTCGGGGGGCACTCCCCCAAACCCCGGTCCACCCCCCCCCAAATAAAACCCTCCCACTCATATCAAAACCATAATAATTTATTAAATTATTTTCCCCCTCATCTCCTTTTTTAAATTTTCCCCTTTGGATCCACGGTCTGCAGCAAAAAATATCCTTCCGCACAACTACTTTCTGAAAACCCCCTTCATTTTGGCCCTCACTGAAACCTGGATTCGGTTCTAAAACCGGGCTCCCCGCTGCCATTTCCACGGGGGTTACAGTTCTCCATTCCCCGAGACCACAAACAGACTGGTGGGGGAGTTGGCATACCTTTCCCCCCAAGCACTTTCCGGGGCATCCCCCAATTTTCCTCACTCTCTTTCCCCCTTTTTTTTAGGTCATAGAATATAGAATCATGAATGGTAGAGGGGGAAGGGACCTCCGGGCCTTTGGCCCAAAAACCCCCGTCAAAGCAGGATTCTCTAAATCACACCATCTTGGGTTTTCACCCATAGGCCTTTCGTCCCTCCCCCCCCAAGTAGCGGTCATATATCGGCCCCCAGGTCGCCACCCATTCCTTGACTTTTCTCACCCGGGGCTGCCGCACTTCATGCCTCAGAATACAACCCTTATCTTGGATTCAAATCCCCATTAAAATCCTATTCCACATTGCTCTCGCTTCTTTCACTAACCCCTTCTCTGGCCTCTCACAGCTTTCACCTTGAGCCACAAGGTTGGAACCCCCTTTTGACGTGGTTTTGTCCGTCTTGTTAATCTCCCACCTAAATAAAATCACCTTTAAAATCTCTGCCCAAAATTTTTCTTTTTAAAAAATTCGCCACCCCCGCGCACCCCTACCTCCAAAATTTTTCAAAATCTAAAAAACCTTTTAAACCCCCAGACATTTTTGCCCCCTCACTCTCGTGTCTCAAAACTCCTCTTTTTTTTCCCTAATCGGCTGTTCGCATACAATAACATCTTAGAAGACCCTTGCCAAAGTGACCGCCACCCTCAGAACTTCCAAAAACAGTAAAAAAAGCCCGGCTCCATCGCAAATCCCTTCTCCACGATGCTTAGGAGTGTGAACCCTTTTTGGAAAAAAAACCCCCCCCAAAAAAATTTTTCCCCCTTAAATTCATGTAAAAAATTAAAATGCCCCCTTCACCTCGCCAAAAGACCCCTTCACCACCCCTGATCTCCTAAAGCCAACAACCCCAAAAAACTTTTGCCTTTTTTACTCCCTCCCAGGCCAAAGCCCCAACCCCCCATCACAGACATTGTGTGACGCCCCGGCCCCCCCCTTTATAGAAAAAAAATACTACCGTCGGGGAAATCTGCTCTCAAACCAATGCTGTGATCCCATCCCTCCTGATTTCCTTTTTGGCTAATTTTTCCCCATTTGATCCATAAAAGAAGAAAAGTCTCCAGACTCCTCTTTCCCCTCTTTTCCCACTACATGCCTACCACCCCTTCCCTACCCCTCCTCCAGTGTCTCTCTCCCGTTGTCAAACCCAAAAATACAATCTTTAACTCCACCTCCCGGCTTTTTTCCCCTCCCCTTCAAACCCCCATCATTCTCCATACTAAAGAAACCCGTCTCGACCCTTCCTGCACAAACAACTACGACCCTCTCCCCAAATTTCCCCCTTTACTCTAAACTTTTGGAGCACCCCGTTTTCCCGCCTTACCCGTTACCCCCCCACTACTCCCCGTAGACCCCCAAGTCGGCTTGCCCCTACATTCGCGAAAAAGCATATCAAAGGACCCCAAGCCTTCTGACAGAAAACGTAAAAGGGGACCCCCCTTCTGCCATTCTTCTCGACCTTTCTGCGCTTTTTTACTTGACCACCCCCTTACTGTCTAGGTCAGTCACTAGGTATTAGGGCCTGTTCTCTTGGGGTTTTCCCCCCCTATTTTTGAGCTCCTTCAGGGTTGTTCCTTTCCCACGTCATCTCCTCTTCCTCTCACTGTCGGTGTCCCCCCGGGTCAGTCTTGGCCCCCTTCTCTTTTTCCCCCTACACGGCCCCAAATTTGGCAGCCTCAGAATTTGGGGTTTCAGTACCATCTTTATGTGAGGGCACACTTTTAAAAACGTCCCCCCCCAACCTTTCCCCCGCTGTACTACAAACACCACCGCTGTCTGTCCCACTCCCTCCTCTCCTATCTGAAACTTCCCTCCCAAAATGAATTCTTCTGCTCCGCCGTTACAACCTCCCAAAAAGACTTTCCCCCCCGGGGGCAGCCCCTAAAAAAACCCCGGCAGCAGGCTCGCTGTCGGGGGGTTATTTTAAACCCCCTCTCTCCTTCACCCCATATACAATCTCTTGCCCGCTTCTTGCCGCCTCCCCTAAAGAACTCTCTAAATCTGCCTTTTCTCCCGGGAAAAAAAAAAAAAACCCCCACTGTAGTATTGACCCCCCTTCGCCGGACTACTGAACGTCTTTACTTCCCCCCCATTATAAAACACCCCCCCCCCTCCCCCCTTAATGAGCAGCCAGGTCATCCATCTGGCTAAGGGGTACTCGGCCCGTTTCGCCACCCCTTACATGGTCCCTTTCATTTGGATCCAATTCAAAGATTGTTCCACCCAAAAGCCCCCCACAGTGCAGCACCCCCCTACATCCCCCCTCTTTCTATCTATTGGAAAACGACTGCGCGTTGCAAACGACTTTCGACTCCCCTTTTCACAAACCTACCCCCACCCCGACCCAAAGTTCCCCGGTGCCCAAACCCCCGGAATGCTTCCCCCAAAAATTTTAGGACTTCCACAATTTGCTGGTTTCAGGCGCTCCCTAAAAAATTTTTTGTTGAGCGGCCTATCACATTATAATCAAAGTCATTCTCTGTGAATGTGTGTTTGCCCATTCACTATCCCATCCATCCTCATTCCCAAGATGGCTGGACCATCATTTTTAAATGCACCATTGTATATACACACTGACTTTGTATCCCCCCATTCATTGTAGTTGTAAGCTTCAGAGCAGGGTCGTCTTTTTTGTTTTAATTATTGTATTTTTAACGTTGTTACTTAGATTTTTTTTTTAAAATTTTTTAAACGTAAAGCGTGGGAAAATATGTGGCACTTTAAATAAAGATTATTATTTTTTATTTTTATTATTAGGACCACTCAAATGGGGAGAGTGGTAACGGACCAAAAGGTCCCCCCGAACACCTGTCTACTCCCGGGGGCAGGACAAGAAAATAAATTCTCCTGATGGGAAGGGACATAGATACAGTGAGAGGATTGTCTGGTGGGTGATTTGTGAGGGCAGATTTACCTTTTCACTACTCGCACATCCCCGGTTTGGCGGCCACCAGAGGTAAGTGTGGCGGGAGCAATGCAGAGGACATAAATTCCCCCCCCGGGGCCCCAAAAACCACCAGAGCTCGGGGGGGAGGGGATGGACCACTAAAATTCCCCCCTTAAAGGACAATTTGGGGGGAAAATCCCCGAGTGTCAGTGATCCTCCCCCCAAGGGGTCATTAGCGCGCCTTTTCCCCCCGCCGCGGGGGAAATTTTTGTTGGCATAATGTCTAACTGCTGGCAGAGTTACAGACCAGGGTACTAGAGCGGCCCGGGACTTGGGTCCTGCTCGAGAAACTCCTGGCCCCCATGGGACGGGTCCTGGGGAAGATTCTAGGGGTCTGGCGAAGGTGGGAGCCATCGGAACCTCTGCCAAAATGGGACCGCTCCAACTCCGCTCGTGAAAACAAAAGGTCATGGGTTTTGTTGGGGGATAAGCTTCCCATGTGGCGGGAATCCCCTGGTACCAAAGGGTCTTTCCATGGCCCCCAGTCCTCTTCAAAAAACGGGAATGGGATTTATCTGGCCGCCAATCCCCGGAAGAGCCAAAAAATTTGGGCAGAAAAAAAGCAGACCAAGGACAACCTGTAAAATTTCCAAAGTTGAGCCCGCACGGGGGAAAAGAGGTCCTAGAAAGACCTTTTTTAGAGCCTCCAGAAAAAGGGACACTCCCACCACAGGTCGTCACGTTCCACAGCGGGGGGGCCCACCCCTACCTCTGCCCGACAGAAGAGATATTTAAAAAACCCCTTGTCCCCATCCGGGGGGAAACGTGCACCAGAAACTCGAGTTGTATAGAGCATGACTCACAAAACCCCCACATTGCTTGCTGTCAGCGAAACTTGTTGGAAGGGGAGGTGGGAAATTGGGGGGGGGAGGTGGCAGTGGCCACGGCTGCACCCCTAGCACCCCCAACAAGGCGCGGTAACATCCCACGGGGTTGTGCGTCAAGAGCCCCAAACCCCACCCTCCGCTGCTGGATGCCCCCTAGTAGACCTTCCCCTCCCTTTTTTTCTCCCCGCCCCCCGGCGCTATTTTTTTTGTTGGGGCTGGGAACGTACAAATATATGAGGGGAGGGGTGCGCGACCCCCGGGCCCCCCCCACAGGCGGACCCCGCTTAGTAAAATGGCGAAGAAGCGAACTTTTTTCCCGCAGAGTCGCCAAAATAAAGCCGTGCGTGTGGAATATGTGCAAACTTTTTATCCACAGACCCCCCAGGAGTGCCGCAGCGCTATATGGCGATGTGTGCGAACCAAAAACCCAATGAGTCGCAAATAAACACGAGGGCGCTGTCTGATTGAAAGCAACCCTGTTATGTCACAGAGCCGCTGAGACAAATTCTGTGTCCTTTAGGGGCCCCCGGGACACGTTAATGCTAAGGAACTAGAACAAAAATGCGCTTTGTTTCCCCCGGGAGCCCCCAATATTTTTGGGTTTTAAAGCCAGGCCCCCAAAAAGGCAATCAAATCCTCACCGGTTATGCCGGGGAAATTTGGGAACTAGGGAAAACCCCCCGACCAGCTGCAACCAAGCTCCTCACCCCTTAAGTCGGGATTTAGGCTTATTTACCCCGGCCCCAACCCACACACGCATGACCACATGGCGCTAACTAAATGGGGTTACACTGGCTGGAGGGGCCCCCCCATGCCCCCTTTTTAGTAACATTTCAGGACCCCCCAAAAAACAAGGGGCCAAAAAAAAATTTCGAACCCAGTAGTCACAGGGGCCCTTCCCCGGGGGACCAATAGGGTGCTGCAGTACCGAGCAGTGACCTGTCTCCAATGGAGATCTCACCCGGGCAAAGGGAAAAAAAAAAGGGAAAACAAGGACTTTTCCAAGACTCTGCCCGCTAACCATACTGACCACAATAGCAGACCTGGGGAAGCAGCAGTAATCCTCTGCACATGTTTTACTGGGGGGGTGCTGGGACGAAGCTAAGCTGGCAGAGTCCCTGCGGCCGGAAAGAA
>JARQOD010013085.1:0-17164 GCA_033576555.1 Oophaga sylvatica
AAGGGTAGCATGGCTGGGCCGCCATGCGCTAATATCAACCATTGTATGCTATGCGCCAGTGTGGTCATGCGTGTGTGTGGTTAGGGACCCGGCTGAAATAAGCCACTAGAATACCGACTTAATCGGTGAGGAGTTTAGTGTGCTAGCTGGTCAGGGTCGGTGTCCTAGATGCCCTAGATTACCGGCATAACCGGTGAGGAGTTTGATTGCCGTATTCAGGGTCTGGCGTTCAGACGCCATAGATTGCGGGTGACTCCCGCGAGGACATTAGCGCATGACCACGTATTATGCTCGCTTAGCAATTAACCATGTGCCTGAGAGCCTGATAGGACACGGTGTTTGTTCTCAGCGGCTCTGTGACGTAACAGGGTTCGCTCTCGACGCTAGACAGCGCCCTAGCGTTTTACTTTGCGGCTCACTGAAGCTAAGTGAGTTCGCACATATCGCCATATAGCACTGTGGCATCCCGTTAGCGCTCTGTGAATTAACAGAGTCTGCACTTACTGCCACAACGCGCTACGGCGTTTATTTTAGCGACTCTGCGGGATAACAGAGTTCGCTACTTTCGTCATCTTACTAGCAGCAGGCTTTGCTTGCACGGTGGACCCCGGGCTGCGAACGCATCTCTCCACTTTATATATTTGGTGCGTTCCGCAGACCCTAACATAGTGTAAGTGGTAATATGGTGTAGCTGGAATGTGTCCTGCTGTATTTGATTTAAAATTACTCTTTTTTTTACTTCATGCTTAATGTACTAAAGAGCATCAGAAAACAAGCAAATTATCTTTTACTGAAAAAAACCTTATATTAGTATCAGTCAGAGATGCATGTAATGAGCGACTGCACTGAAATTTTTAGTTTCTTGTTCAAAGTGGGTGTAACTATAATAGGTGTAGGGGTTGTAATCACTCGTTAGTCCATAGAGCCTAAGGGACCCAAAAGATGCCTTTGACGCATATGGAAAGACTATTACTATTAAAGACTTGCCATAATTGGGGGCTCTGATTGAGCTTTTGCATTGGGGCCTACAAGCTTTAAATTATGCCACTACTTGTGCAGTCCTTTTTTGAAGAGGGTGAATAATTGTTTTTCTTTGTAAATACAAAAGAAAATTCTCGAAAATCCAGATATGCAACTACAACTATCTACCTCACAAAGCGTGCATGTTGCAAACAAATTTTTTTGCACATTTGTTTTACTAGTCATATTTTACATCCATGCAGAAAACACCAATACTGAATGGTATTAGAAAATGGGGCATCTAAATCAGCCATCCATTTTAAAGAGAACTTGTCTTTACGATTTTGCATGTTAAAGTAAAGGCATGGCGATAATGGTGCTTTTATTCTGATTAAATAGATACCTTTCATGAAGAAATCTACATGGTGGCTGTTCTTTAATCAGCATTTTCAGTTTTGGTGTAATAAGTAGAGTTGAGCGATACTTTCCGATATCCAAAAGTATCGGAATCGGAATGGTATCGCCGATACAAAAAATATCGGCGATACCCGATACCGATACCGGAAATACAATGTAAGTCTATGGGAACAAAATATCGGAATTAAAAAAAAAACATTCTTGCCTTGTTGGTTAATTGTACATGAAGGAAAACAACAAAGAGTAATGTAGAATTTATTGGGGGAGGTTGAGGAGACATTAAAGGCATAGATGTTTAACACAATGCAATGGAATAGCATTAATATTTCTTTTTTTGAAATACGTTTGGATTGACGAAGAAATTGACAATGTTGTTAACCTTTTTTCTATTTTGTCAAATATGTCTGTTTCACAACTTCCATGCTCTTCACCTTTTTAACTTTTCACACACTTTCTCCTTCATAATCTTCAGCAGCATCATCTTTCTCATCAAATTATTCTTCATCTTCACCTTCTTAATCTTCTAAAACTTCTTGCTATTCATCTTTTTGTTAACATTACTTATATTGTTCTTATTAAACAGTTATTATTCTTCATATTCTACTTCTTCATCTTCTTCCTTTTCATCATATTCTTATTTGTGACAGACATTCCTGTACTTGTAATCTGTAAAACTCTGAATTTTCATCCTTCCGTTCTTGCTGTCACAAAAGATTTTAATTACAACAGTATTTGTCCGCGTTCAGTTTAGCCTGCAGCAGCATCAGGCATTTTCCAGGGGCACCACGAGGAGGAACGGACTCACCCCCATACACTGCTTAGTCTTCTTCTGCTTAGAATTTAGAGCATATATTTTGCTCTTCATTTTGGTCTTATACTTAATGTTCTTCTGCTTTTTGATCTTCTGCTTATTGTTCTTCTGTCTCTTGTTCTGTATCTTGTAGTTTGTCTTAACCTTCTTTGTCCTGTTGGTGATGGTACAAAAGCCAATGGAAGTAACGAGGACCAGCTGACTGTGCTGGAACCCGGAGGGTCAGCAGAAGGAAAAGAGCCAATGGCACAACCGAGGACCAGCTGACGTTACTGGGACACGGTTACTAAGCAGGAGGTACCTGTGCTCCAAAGCACTACCAAGGACCAGCAGACGTTGCTGGAACTCGGATACCGACATGGAGGCACCTAGGCCAAAGGCACTGCGGAGAACCAGCTGACGGTACTGGAACCCGGATGGGTAGCAGAAGGTACAAGAGCCAATGAAAGTAACGAGGACCAGCTGACTGTGCTGGAACCCGGAGGGTCAGCAGAAGGAAAAGAGCCAATGGCACAACCGAGGACCAGCTGACGTTACTGGGACACGGTTACTAAGCAGGAGGTACCTGTGCTCCAAAGCACTACCAAGGACCAGCAGACGTTGCTGGAACTCGGATACCGACATGGAGGCACCTAGGCCAAAGGCACTGCGGAGAACCAGCTGACGGTACTGGAACCCGGATGGGTAGCAGAAGGTACCCATGGAAATTAAAGTTGAGGCAGCAGGACTGTTTGCCGTTCACACAGCAGGGGAACAGCTGACATTACTGAACCCCAGTAACACAGGAGCAAGTGTAGACTGTGCTAACAGCACTTCCGAGAAACAACTGGCGGTGTTGTAACCCAGGGATGAGAAGAGAACATGGTGGAGGCAGCAGGACTTTTTGCCGTACACACAGCAGGGGAACAGCTGACATTACTGAACCCCAGTAACACAGGAGCAAGTGTAGACTGTGCTAACAGCACTTCCGAGAAACAACTGGCGGTGTTGTAACCCAGGGATGAGAAGAGAACAGGTGGAGGCAGCAGGACTTTTTGCCGTTCACACAGCAGGGGAACAGCTGACATTACTGAACCCCAGTAACACAGGAGCAAGTGTAGACTGTGCTAACAGCACTTCCGAGAAACAACTGGCGGTGTTGTAACCCAGGGATGAGAAGAGAACAGGGTGGAGGCAGCAGGACTTTTTGCCGTTCACACAGCAGGGGAACAGCTGACATTACTGAACCCCAGTAACACAGGAGCAAGTGTAGACTGTGCTAACAGCACTTCCGAGAAACAACTGGCGGTGTTGTAACCCAGGGATGAGAAGAGAACAGGTGGAGGCAGCAGGACTTTTTGCCGTTCACACAGCAGGGGAACAGCTGACATTACTGAACCCCAGTAACACAGGAGCAAGTGTAGACTGTGCTAACAGCACTTCCGAGAAACAACTGGCGGTGTTGTAACCCAGGGATGAGAAGAGAACAGGGTGGAGGCAGCAGGACTTTTTGCCGTTCACACAGCAGGGGAACAGCTGACATTACTGAACCCCAGTAACACGGAGCAAGTGTAGACTGTGCTAACAGCACTTCCGAGAAACAACTGGCGGTGTTGTACCCAGGGATGAGAAGAGAACAGGGTGGAGGCAGCAGGACTTTTTGCCGTTCACACAGCAGGGGAACAGCTGACATTACTGAACCCCAGTAACACAGGAGCAAGTGTAGACTGTGCTAACAGCACTTCCGAGAAACAACTGGCGGTGTTGTAACCCAGGGATGAGAAGAGAACATGGTGGAGGCAGCAGGACTTTTTGCCGTTCACACAGCAGGGGAACAGCTGACATTACTGAACCCCAGTAACACAGGAGCAAGTGTTAGACTGTGCTAACAGCACTTCCGAGAAACAACTGGCGGTGTTGTAACCCAGGGATGAGAAGAGAACAGGTGGAGGCAGCAGGACTTTTGCCGTTCACACAGCAGGGGAACAGCTGACATTACTGAACCCCAGTAACACAGGAGCAAGTGTAACTGTGCTAACAGCACTTCCGAGAAACAACTGGCGGTGTTGTAACCCAGGGATGAGAAGAGAACATGGTGGAGGCAGCAGGACTTTTTGCCGTTCACACAGCAGGGGAACAGCTGACATTACTGAACCCCAGTAACACGGGAGCAAGTGTTAACTGTGCTAACAGCACTTCCGAGAAACAACTGGCGGTGTTGTAACCCAGGGATGAGAAGAGAACAGGTGGAGGCAGCAGGACTTTTTGCCGTTCACACAGCAGGGGAACAGCTGACATTACTGAACCCCAGTAACACGGAGCAAGTGTAGACTGTGCTAACAGCACTTCCGAGAAACAACTGGCGGTGTTGTAACCCAGGGATGAGAAGAGAACAGGGTGGAGGCAGCAGGACTTTTTGCCGTTCACACAGCAGGGGAACAGCTGACATTACTGAACCCCAGTAACACAGGAGCAAGTGTAGACTGTGCTAACAGCACTTCCGAGAAACAACTGGCGGTGTTGTAACCCAGGGATGAGAAGAGAACATGGTGGAGGCAGCAGGACTTTTTGCCGTTCACACAGCAGGGGAACAGCTGACATTACTGAACCCCAGTAACACAGGAGCAAGTGTAGACTGTGCTAACAGCACTTCCGAGAAACAACTGGCGGTGTTGTAACCCAGGGATGAGAAGAGAACAGGGTGGAGGCAGCAGGACTTTTTGCCGTTCACACAGCAGGGGAACAGCTGACATTACTGAACCCCAGTAACACGGGAGCAAGTGTTAACTGTGCTAACAGCACTTCCGAGAAACAACTGGCGGTGTTGTAGCCCAGGGATGAGAAGAGAACATGGTGGAGGCAGCAGGACTTTTTGCCGTTCACACAGCAGGGGAACAGCTGACATTACTGAACCCCAGTAACACAGGAGCAAGTGTAGACTGTGCTAACAGCACTTCCGAGAAACAACTGGCGGTGTTGTAACCCAGGGATGAGAAGAGAACATGGTGGAGGCAGCAGGACTTTTTGCCGTTCACACAGCAGGGGAACAGCTGACATTACTGAACCCCAGTAACACAGGAGCAAGTGTAGACTGTGCTAACAGCACTTCCGAGAAACAACTGGCGGTGTTGTAACCCAGGGATGAGAAGAGAACAGGGTGGAGGCAGCAGGACTTTTTGCCGTTCACACAGCAGGGGAACAGCTGACATTACTGAACCCCAGTAACACAGGAGCAAGTGTAGACTGTGCTAACAGCACTTCCGAGAAACAACTGGCGGTGTTGTAACCCAGGGATGAGAAGAGAACAGGGTGGAGGCAGCAGGACTTTTGCCGTTCACACAGCAGGGGAACAGCTGACATTACTGAACCCCAGTAACACAGGAGCAAGTGTAGACTGTGCTAACAGCACTTCCGAGAAACAACTGGCGGTGTTGTAACCCAGGGATGAGAAGAGAACAGGGTGGAGGCAGCAGGACTTTTTGCCGTTCACACAGCAGGGGAACAGCTGACATTACTGAACCCCAGTAACACAGGAGCAAGTGTAACTGTGCTAACAGCACTTCCGAGAAACAACTGGCGTGTTGTAGCCCAGGGATGAGAAGAGAACAGGGTGGAGGCAGCAGGACTTTTGCCGTTCACACAGCAGGGGAACAGCTGACATTACTGAACCCCAGTAACACAGGAGCAAGTGTAGACTGTGCTAACAGCACTTCCAAGCAACAACTGGCTGTGTTGGAGCCCAGGGTCAAGGAGGATGTTTAAATACTAGATCAAGTATTTTCCTTGTTACGTGTCAATTAAAAATGTCTATACTCCAAACAAGAGAAATATAACCTTTAGTACCATAAGATGATGATTTTACTTTAAAAAATATATGTAAATTAATAATTGACAAACATAAACGCATACATTAACATGTTGAAAAGCAATGCAAACCACAATAAAAATCGGTTAAATAATCTGCTATACGGTTTTAAATAAAAGCATACAAGTACATATCAGAATCCATTAATGATGGATAAGTAACAGTATGTACACCATTTTCATTTGCTGAATAATATCACTAAAAAGTTTTTAAAAATATCTAAAATTTCCATCATGTAATACTGATAATATGTGCCAATCATTTATATTAACAAAAAAAAACTTTAAAAAGTGCATAGTGAAAACAGCTATTTATGCCTGACTGTGGACTTGCAAGCATGACAACGGATAGATAAGGTATATATAGATGAGACTGCATAGCCACAGATGGTGAATGGCGATGTAATACTGTACCTCAATAAAGTGTGCGTTACTACTACATCCTTTTTTTTATATAGCTTTATAAAAGGGTACGTGCATGTATGCTTGCGCCTTTGTTTGGACGCACAGACTGGCTTCCTGCTGTGACGCGTTGGGTATTGGAGCATCTGTGCGTCTTATGACGCAGACTAACATTCACGGTGCGCATCGTTCATCATCGCAAGCGTACCGACAACACAAAGGCGTTGTCAGATGCTTACAGTAAAATGCACCTATATGAAACATACACGTCATGTGCCCTATTCATAACAAGCTACAAGAAAATGCGTGTGAGGTTGACACAGCGTTTGTTAAGTACAGTTTATATCGACATTGTACGTGTCGCTATTCAGCTGATAAATAGATATCATGTCACCTATTCTATCAGTTGTCGTTCTTTCAGCACCACTTACAGTATATTTTGCTATTGTGACTATGCACATTGATTACCAAGGTAATGCATGATTTGTTACGATTATCATGTTTACATGAGGACCTTTATGATATGGCTGTTTAACTTCTAATCAAATATGTATTTTTTAAAGACAAAATATAAGTAATTTGAAGAGCTATCCTACATGCATTGTTTGCACATATTACAGTGTACATCACGTCCCTTAATCAACATTGGATATTATATTTACTTGTATGCTTTTATTGTCAAAGGCAAGAAACTGAAGTATACTTCCACTGGCAGTTGTACAAAGTTAACCACATATCATTCAACATTGAGATGAGCATCATGTATTGATTGATTTGTAAGTATGGAGTGACAAGGTTACCACATATCCTATGCATAGTGCTTTGTGTTTGATTTGTTTTGAGTGACAATAATGTCACAATTATTTTGTTACAGATTTGTGACAGACAAATCATTTATGGTTTGAAAGTTGACGTTTCAAATGTTTACAGCTTAGAAATCATGGTGTAGCCTCATATCTATGTGTAGCACTAGACACTTTGAGATGTCATGTTTTTTTCACCATGATTAGGTAGCTAGCAGTAATTTTTGCCGGACACACAGCAGGGGAACAGCAGGCGTTACTGAACCCCACAAACACATCAGCGATTGTTTTCATCTGTGCATCTAACACTTCTGAGCAGCAACTGGCGCTGTTGAAGCCCAGGGTCAAGGAGGGTGTAGGCAGAGGCCTAGTATGAGACGTTTGAAGTTGAAGTTGTAGTTAGCACAGTAATTTTTGCCAGACACACAGCAGGGAACAGCAGGCGTTACTGAACCCCACAAACACATCAGCGATTGTTTTCATCTGTGCATCTAACACTTCTGAGCAGCAACTGGCGCTGTTGAAGCCCAGGGTCAAGGAGGGTGTAAGCAGAGGCCTAGTATGAGACGTTTGAAGTTGAAGTTGTAGTTAGCAGCAGTAATTTTTGCCAGACACACAGCAGGGGAACAGCAGGCGTTACTGAACCCCACAAACACATCAGCGATTGTTTTCATCTGTGCATCTAACACTTCTGAGCAGCAACTGGCGCTGTTGAAGCCCAGGGTCAAGGAGGGTGTAGGCAGAGGCCTAGTATGAGACGTTTGAAGTTGAAGTTGTAGTTAGCAGCAGTAATTTTTGCCAGACACACAGCAGGGGAACAGCAGGCGTTACTGAACCCCACAAACACATCAGCGATTGTTTTCATCTGTGCATCTAACACTTCTGAGCAGCAACTGGCGCTGTTGAAGCCCAGGGTCAAGGAGGGTGTAGGCACAAAATATTGAGTTATTGCCTTGTTACGTGGCCATTGCAAATGTATGTACTTTAAACAAGAATAAATGAAGTTTTACTACGACAATAAAATGATGAATTTCAATTACAAGAATAGAAAAATATTTATACTTGACAGTCCTCTGTGGTTGATAACGTTTAATGGCTAACTGAAAATATGGTAACAAATTCAAAGCTTTCGAGACTACTCAGGTGTCTTCATCAGGCTAAGAGTAAAGCCAAAAATGAAGAATCACATATTTCTACACACAACAGGACACAGGAATAGCTAAGACAAGTGAGGGAGGGACAAGTGAGGGGAGACCGGCAACAAAAAGGAGAACAAGGATGAATTATCAGCGCCACACAATCACAGATAAATTAATGAATTTACCTGTGGCAAAAGACTTTTGTATGCCCGGTCATAGCATCATGGATATGGAATTACTGGTATTAAAATATAACTTCAAATATGAGAAACGTACAAAGGTTTCAGAATATAAGCTCATCATGACCTTTGACACTGTTAGTGATGGAATGAATAGATCACATGGATTTATGTCATTCTATATCAATTAAGGAATCTGCGTCTATGCCCTTCCAGGGTCATGAAAACCCAAAAAAAGACGCCAATGAGAGGGCAATCAAACTTTCTATCCTTATCTAGGAACTGTTCCAATATTTATGTTCATCCCTGTGAGATAATGACAGTTCTGATACACGTCACTTACTTGTCTTACCTATTGCACTATTCCTGTGTCCTGTTGTGTATAGAAATATGTGATGCTTAATTTTTTTATTTAGTCTTTCCCTGATGAAGAGACGTGAGTAGCCTTGAAAGCTTGCAATTTGTTTCCATCTTTTCAGTTATCCATTAAAAGGTATCAACCACTGCTGACTCTGAAGTCTAAATATTTTTCTATCTACTGGCTAACACGGTACAAAGATACACATGTTTTCTAATTTCAAGAAGGAAAAATAAAGAAAATACAAATATAAACGCATATATGCACATGCCAAAAATAAATGGAACAACACAACACCCAAAAAATTGGTAACAAAATATAGTGTTGTAAATTTAAGAATAAAAGTCCATTTTTTTTTTTATGAATAATGCTTAAGGAACGCTATGTTAAACCATAACATAGTGAAGACAATGGATTTTGTAATAGTCACTCATCATCATCATCGCAAATTTTATGTGACAGTCACAGACATTTCAATTATTTAAGTTCATAAAATCGTAACTTTCTATAGCATGTATGACATGTCCAGCATGGACTCATCAATGTGATTGATGACACAATAATGTACGATAAAAAATAACCATTTAAAAAAACATTAGGCATTGTTTGTCACAATTTAAGTGTGTGCCTGCAAGTGTAGGTGAAACAAAGGCTACGGATAGCAAAGGTATATTCTATGTCTGTATCAGACAGTGGACAGCCTCTGATGGGTAATGCCGATGTTATACTGTACGTCAATAAAGTCTGCGGCTGAAATCATGCATTTTTTGCTTGTAGAGTGTTGAAGAGGGTAAAAGAATGTCTGGTTGCGCAAAGCTTTATCCGTCAACACTACCTTCCTACTGTCACGCGTAGGGTAGGGTAGCGTGTGGCAATTAGCTGACTATCAAATGTGAGGTTAGGCTGCGTTATTGCGCACTAGGGACGCAAAAAAAAATACAGCAGTAATAATTTAATGTGTAATACTCCACCTATGACAAACAAAAAAATTACGTTCCCTCTTTAACAATGTACAAGACTAACAAGCCTAATGGTTGACGCTGACTTAATTGAGATACAGTATTACATCAACATTGTCCATGAGTAACTATGCACTGTGATACCTATATACCAGTATTAATTTATATCTCTTGTGGTTGTTTCAACAGCACTTGCAGGTATAACTACCTATTGTCAGTATGCATGATGCACTTTCTAGATGTAATAATTTATTATTGGACATTATTACCATGTTTACATGCTGGCCATTTCATATATGGTGTTTGAAGTTACAGTTGGCATCAGTATGTGTATTTTATAATGTCTGTCATAAATAAAACTCGTGATGATGATGATGAGGATTTAATGATTCGTACATCCATTGACTGCATTATCTTACAGGTACAGATAAAGTTCCTTAAAAAGCATTAATTCATAAGTCTGAAATGTACTTTTATGCATTAATTTCAAAATGTGAAGAGTAGACTATGTTTTATTTTTTGTTACCATTTCTAATAGACATGTGCAGATATGCGCTGTGATGACAAATTATTATTTGTCCATATTTGTCATAAAAATTTATCATTCTAGGCCTGCAAAACTTCACAATTTCATGTTTTCAGCATAACAAGCAGGGTGACGGCTCTTCCCTATTTGGAGCATGTTGGTCATGTGTTTTTCTGTCCATGTGTCGGGAACAGGAGACTTCTTGCCGTTCACACAGCAGGGGAACAGCTGGCGTTACTGAACCCCACTAACAGTAGAGCTTGTGTTTTGTTCTGTGGACACGACACTTCTGAGCAGCAACTGGCAGTGTTGGAGCCCAGGGAGTAGAGTTCAGGTGGTAGAAAGATGAACATAACAGGAGACATGGATAACGTTGCGAACCAGTTATTTAATCTGAAAACGGACAGACAAATTCTGCCGAGATCCATGCCTTGTTCATTTTCAGAAAAGTAAGCCGGTCTACATTATCGGAGGATAGTCGCATGCGACGGTCTGTTAGTACACCACCTGCAGCACTAAAGACGCGCTCCGATAATACACTGGCAGCAGGGCAAGCCAGCACCTCCAATGCATACTGGCTAAGCTCTGGCCATGTATCCAGCTTAGAGACCCAAAACTTGAATGGGGAAGAGCCATCTGGGAGTACACTGAGAGGCAAAGCCAAGTAGTCTGTCACCATCTGACGGATACGTTGCCTCCCGCTGACTGGAGCCTCTCGGATGGTGTAGACATTTGTGGCGCTGCCACAAAACTTTGCCACATTTTTAACATACTGGTCTTTCCCTGTGCAGAGGCACTGCGTGTGCTCCCTCTTGTTGCAGAGCTCTCTACACTGCCTCGACGCACAGAGCTGCTTTGTAAAGCAGTAGCAGCAGCAGTGCTCTCGGCAGTAAGGTAGAACATTAGGGATTGCACCAGTGTGTCTTGGTACTCCCGCATTTTACGCTCCCGGTTCAACGGTGTGATGAGGCTTTTGACGTTGTCCGTAGCGAGGGTCTAGGAGGGTGTACACCCAATAATCAGACGTCGTGAGAATGTGGGCGATGCGGCGGTCGTTTCTTAGGCACTGCAGCATGAAATCAACCATGTGCTGCAGACTCCCAACTGGCAAAGAAACGCTGTCCTCTGCAAGAGGCGTTATCTCTGCCTGCTCTGCATCACCCCACCCTCGCTCTACATACTGACTAGAGCGTTGTGTACCTCCCTCTGGAGCGATGTCTTCCTCCTCCATTGACTCCTCCTCCTCATCCTCCTCACAAAGTGAGCCCTGCCCAGCCCTTTGTGAGGAACCACGTTGCGCTGACTTTCCAGAAGGTGATGGAATTTGTGACTCCTCATCCTCCACCTCTTCCAAAACCTCATCCCTTATTGCTTGCAGTGTTTTTTGAAGCAGGCAGATAAGGGGGACAGTCAGGTGACTAGTGCATCATCTGCACTCGCCATCCGCGTTGACTCATCAAACGCAGCAAAACGTGGCACATGTCCTTCATAGTGGCCCACTCATTAATGGTGAAGTGTGGACGGCGCAAATTGCGTGTTGATTGCGCCTGATGCAGCTGATACTCCATAACTGCTGGCTGCTGCTCACACAACCGCTCCAACATATGTAACGTTGAATTCCACCTGGTGGATACGTCACATATGATGCGATGTTCAGGAAGGCGCAATCTGCGTTGCAGAGCTGCAATGCGCGATCTGGCCATGCTGGAACGTCGCAAGTGAGCGCACTCTAGGCGGACCTTGTGCAGCAGTGCATCAAGATCCGGATAGTCCCTCAAAAAACTCTGCACGACCAAGTTGAGCACATGTGCCAGACATGGTATGTGAGTGAGTTTGCCAAGGCCCAGAGCTGCCACCAGATTTCGGCCATTGTCACACACTACCAAGCCTGGCTGGAGATTCGCTGGCAAAAACCACACGTCGCTCTCCTGCTTGATGGCATTCCAGACCTCCTGCGCTGTGTGGCTTCGATTCCCCATGGGAATTAATTTCAGAACGGCCTGTTGCCGTTTGGCCACGGCTGTGCTCATATCGGTCGCATCAGGTAAGCGTCCACGGGTCCATGTGGAGGTAGACCGTGACGGCTCCTGCAGCGATGATTCTGAGGAACTGGAGTAGGAGGAGGAGTCAATGTGGACAGACTTGATTCCGGCAATCCTTGGAGTTGGCAGAACACGTACAGCGCCACTCGCAAGATCTGTACCCGGCTCCACAACATTCACCCAATGGGCAGTGAGTGAAAGGTATCGTCCCTGGCCATGGGTACTGGTCCACGCATCGGTGGTCAGGTGGACCTTGCTACTGACGGCGTTTAGTAGCGCATGTTTAATTTTTGCCTCAACATGCTTTTGCAGACCAGGGACGGCTTGCCTGCTGAAATAAAATCGGCTGGGCACATTGTATTGTGGGACTGCCAATGCCATTAATTCACGGAAACTGTCAGTCTCCACCAGCCTGAATGACAGCATTTCAAGGGACAGGAGTTTTGCAATGCCAGCATTCAGAGCCTGTGCTCGTGGATGGTTTGCCGAGTATGGCCGTCTTTTATCCCATGCCTGTGCTACCGATGGCTGTTTTGTGGCCTGGGTGTGTGAGGATGACAGGGAACTTGCAGCTGTGGGTGGAATAACACTGTGTCTCTGGACAACAGTGACAGAGGTTCTTCCATGGCGATCCTTTGAGGAAGCCGAACCAGCTGTGTGTGAACTGGAGGAAGAGGCTCCAACACGAGCTGAAGATGTAGGTGCTGCTGTAGGTTGGCCTACATCTCCAGTGTGTCTTTGTAACTCAACAAAGTGCTTTGACCGCACATGTTTCCACATATTTGTTGTATTAAGGTTACTGACACTTTTACCTCTTTTAATTTTTTGATTACACAGCTTGCATTTGACATAGCAAATATCATCTGCAACTGTATCAAAAAAGGACCACGCAGAGCAAGTCCTGGGAGCGCCGGTTTGGCTGTTGGAAGAGAACTGCTCCGAACGGGTGCCAAACTGGAGGCTACAGGCAAGCGAGTCTGCAGCCTACCTCTCCCTACTGTTTGGACCGTTGGGGCAATCTCTTCCTCAGAGCTGCTCCCACCACCTTCCTGTTCCTCACGCCATGTTGGGTCTTGGACCTCATCATCTCCACCACTACCCTCTTCCAACACCTGCTGTTGTTGGGTGGTCTGGCCAGCACCATGCTCAACAGAAACTGGCAACTGAGTCTCATCATCATCAGATGCGTTCTGCGGTGTGCTGACCATCGGCACTGGCTCACCCGCCTCTTCAGATTCAGAGAGACACAGCTGTTGCGCATCACTGCATACTGCCTCTTCTTCACATTCCAGAATGCTGCTTGGCTGGGCCCCTGTTTGCAAGCCAACAGATTCTGAGAACAGAAGCAGAGACTCAGCTGGCTCCTGTACAGAGCTCTCTGACTGCCTGGGCAATTTGGCAGGCGGTGAAGAGACTGATGGTTGTTCAACAGTGCTGTGGTCCTGAGAGGAGGTGGAAGCTATTGAAGTCGATGCATTGGCTGCCATCCAACCAACAACGGCTTCAATTTGTTCTTCACGCAGCAGGGGGGTACGCTGAGCTCCTACAAAAGTGCGCATAAAGGAACGCTCACGGGAAAACTGGTGGATGCTGTGTCACTGGGTGCGGCAGCAGCCACAGAATCCCCACGTCCTCTCCCTGCTGCAAATCCACGGCCTCGACCACGACCACGTGCCTTACTCACTGACTTCTTCATCTTGGTAGATTGATAAAGAAAGTCAGAAAAGTTATAAGGCCTAAGTGTGGTTATTCCTCACAGACTACAGTGAACCCTGCAGACAACTGTTCAGTATCTGTGAAAGGCCCCTTTGTGTACTTCTATAGTGTTTGCAACCAATGTATTGTATACGGATGGAAGCGCGTCACACTAATAGATTAGATTTTTTTCCACTAAAATGGAGCAGCACCAATTAGAGAAAAATGTGAAGGATGAGGCAGTGACACACGCTCAGCAGACTACAACCGGCAGTGGTTGAAGAACAAACTGGAGCGTAATCTGCACTCACAAAATGAAAAGCTCACAGACTACAGTGAACACTGAAACACAACTGTTCAGTAGCTGTTAAAGGCCCCTTTGTGTACTTCTATAGTGTTTGCAACCAATGTATTGTATACGGATGGAAGCGCGTCACACTAATAGATTAGATTTTTTTCCACTAAAATGGAGCAGCACCAATTAGAGAAAAATGTGAAGGATGAGGCAGTGACACACGCTCAGCAGACTACAACCGGCAGTGGTTGAAGAACAAACTGGAGCGTAATCTGCACTCACAAAATGAAAAGCTCACAGACTACAGTGAACACTGAAACACAACTGTTCAGTAGCTGTTAAAGGCCCCTTTGTGTACTTCTATAGTGTTTGCAACCAATGTATTGTATACGGATGGAAGCGCGTCACACTAATAGATTAGATTTTTTTCCACTAAAATGGAGCAGCACCAATTAGAGAAAAATGTGAAGGATGAGGCAGTGACACACACTCAGCAGACTACAACCGGCAGTGGTTGACGAACAAACTGGAGCGTAATCTGCACTCACAAAATGAAAAGCTCACAGACTACAGTGAACACTGAAACACAACTGTTCAGTAGCTGTTAAAGGCCCCTTTGTGTACTTCTATAGTGTTTGCAAACAATGTATTGTATACGGATGGAAGCGCGTCACACTAATAGATTAGATTTTTTTCCACTAAAATGGAGCAGCACCAATTAGAGAAAAATGTGAAGGATGAGGCAGTGACACACGCTCAGCAGACTACAACCGGCAGTGGTTGAAGAACAAACTGGAGCGTAATCTGCACTCACAAAATGAAAAGCTCACAGACTACAGTGAACACTGAAACACAACTGTTCAGTAGCTGTTAAAGGCCCCTTTGTGTACTTCTAGTGTTTGCAACCAATGTATTGTATACGGATGGAAGCGCGTCACACTAATAGATTAGATTTTTTTCCACTAAAATGGAGCAGCACCAATTAGAGAAAAATGTGAAGGATGAGGCAGTGACACACGCTCAGCAGACTACAACCGGCAGTGGTTGAAGAACAAACTGGAGCGTAATCTGCACTCACAAAATGAAAAGCTCACAGACTACAGTGAACACTGAAACACAACTGTTCAGTAGCTGTTAAAGGCCCCTTTGTGTACTTCTATAGTGTTTGCAACCAATGTATTGTATACGGATGGAAGCGCGTCACACTAATAGATTAGATTTTTTTCCACTAAAATGGAGCAGCACCAATTAGAGAAAAATGTGAAGGATGAGGCAGTGACACACGCTCAGCAGACTACAACCGGCAGTGGTTGAAGAACAAACTGGAGCGTAATCTGCACTCACAAAATGAAAAGCTCACAGACTACAGTGAACACTGAAACACAACTGTTCAGTAGCTGTTAAAGGCCCCTTTGTGTACTTCTATAGTGTTTGCAACCAATGTATTGTATACGGATGGAAGCGCGTCACACTAATAGATTAGATTTTTTTCCACTAAAATGGAGCAGCACCAATTAGAGAAAAATGTGAAGGATGAGGCAGTGACACACGCTCAGCAGACTACAACCGGCAGTGGTTGAAGAACAAACTGGAGCGTAATCTGCACTCACAAAATGAAAAGCTCACAGACTACAGTGAACACTGAAACACAACTGTTCAGTAGCTGTTAAAGGCCCCTTTGTGTACATCTATAGTGTTTGCAACCAATGTATTGTATACGTATGGAAGCGCGTCACACTAATAGATTAGATTTTTTTCCACTAAAATGGAGCAGCACCAATTAGAGAAAAATGTGAAGGATGAGGCAGTGACACACGCTCAGCAGACTACAACCAGCAGTGGTTGAAGAACTAACTGGAGCGTAATCTGCACTCACAAAATTAAAAGCTCACAGACTACAGTAAACCCTGCAGACAACTGTTCAGTAGCTGTGAAAGGCTCCTTTCTGTACTTCTATAGTGTTTGCAACCAATGTATTGTATACGGATGGAAGCACGTCACACTAATAGATTTGATTTTTTTCTAATATAATGGAGCTGCACCAATTCCACAAAATAAAATAAAAAAAAAAAAGAGTCAGTGACACGTGCAGATGCCTACAAACAGCGGTGGATGCAGAGCAAACTGCAGCGTCACCTGCACTGTCACACACACACCTTGCACAGAGCTGTTAAAACAACACTGGCAAAATGAAGCTTTACACAGCGGTTGGTAAACTAGCCTGCCTCAAGCACAGTAGTACACAAAATCGCAATATCTAACTGTCCCTCAGAGTGAGCAGAGTAGCGTTCTGTCCCTAACTGAGTTCACAGCACAGTGACGCTAAAATGGCTGCGGCGCCTTTTATAGTGCATTCTGACATCATTTCAGCAGCCAATCACAGCCATGCCATTAGTTAAGATGACCGCAGCATTACAGGATGTGCCCACACTTCATAAGATTCATCATTGGCTGACTAACATCACATTGCCTCTCAAAGAATTATGGGAACTTCCGATTCCGGTATACGATATTGAAAAAGTATCGGAATTAAGTATCGGAATTCCGATAACGCGAATATCGGCCGATACCCGATACTTGCGGTATCGGAATGCTCAACACTAGTAATAAGTTTTAGGTGCACGGAGGCAGCACTATGAATAGAGCGTTCGTTCCTGCTCTGGCCCCGTCGCTTGCCTTTGGCGTCTGTATTTGCTTCCAGTAAGGAAGTTTGCACTACCACTGTCCTCATCATG
>JARQOD010013086.1:0-17159 GCA_033576555.1 Oophaga sylvatica
GGTGTAAAAATGACAGAAGTTGTAAAACTTTTGCTCAACTTTGAGTTGCCTAAAAAATTTGTAAAGTTTCAGGCACAAAGTTCTTGATGAATCTGGGTCCAGTGTACAGATTTTCACATTACTGATGGTTGGTGCTTATATTGTTCTATGGAGATGGGAGGAGCTAGAGGCTGAGCCAGACGTTCTGCTACAAGTCCTCCTGAAATGACAGTTTCAGTTTAAATTGCTCTGCTAGAATGACAGCTGTTTCATGATTGGCTGCTACGGGCAACAAACAGTTAACAATATTTTAAATATTTTACATTATTTTTCGTAATTAATTTTTTTTTTGCACAATTTATCAAAGTACAAAAAAAAAAAAAATGGGAACTAAATTTCTTGTATGTAAAAAGTTTATTTTTATACAATATTTTCAACATAGAGTGATAGATTGTGATGAGACTTTATAACTGTTGATAAACTCAGGCTTATCAGCCAGGCTGATGATGTCACTGGCAACTCTGCATGTCATGTGAGTATGATGATGTCACAATTGCCTTTGTGATATCATGGAATACTCATCAAAATTCCACTGCAGCCTGAATATCTCCATATGTTTTCATCACTTTGTGGGTGAAGGTGACTTTTACTTGCGCTTAGCAAATTTTGGTTTTGTATCAAATATAAGACCGTATAATAGAAGGCCTGTTAGAGGAGCAGTTCCAGGCGCCATTTTGGAGCGTTCCGGAAGTGGACAGGACCTTCCTCAGCCCAGACTGACATCTATGGAGCTGAATATGAAGATTTGTAGGAAGAGAAAGGGAGAGAGAATAGATGAGGTGCCACAAAAGAGAAGGAGAACAGAAACATCTGAGAGTGAGAAAGATGGCACCCACCAAAACATCATCATGGCTTCAAAAAGACCTGGAAGCCCGATACAGGAGAGTATCACAAACAAGAGGAAAAGGAGAGAAGCAATGGAGGACAAAACTGATGATGGATCCAGTGTCTCCCCAACACAGACACTCAGCTGCTGACAGGTGAGGGCAGATGTAAGACACCGGGAGACAATATTCCCCAATAAAGTCATTGACAGGACTGTCCACTTTTGGAAGACCCCACTTACACATAAGTAACCATTTCTCGTCTTGGCCAATTTTTGTTTTTGCGCTATCACTTTTTCCTACCCTTCATGTAAGGTTAATAACTTTTTTATTTTACCTTCGACATAGACATGAGGGCTTGTTTGTTTGTGTGTCAGAAGCAGATTGACTAAATTAAAACTTACCTTTTACTTAATAGTTTAAAAATCCCAAAATTGCTATGTGCTATATAAAGTGCTGGTGCAAAATATCAAATAGACAAAAACAGTGTGAATAAAATGACAGAAATTGGACCGCTGCCACTGGTTAACCAAAAACCTATGTCAAAATATGGTTACTGTGTATAGCTAATAATACCCTCTGACGCTGTACAAATGAAAGCGTTTACAGAGGGGCAACCAGGTTCTCAAACTTATGCACGTGGTAGTGTCTACCTGAAATCCACATACACACCTTGCCGGAATAACTATATATCAGCTGTTGCCTCTGGATAATGCGCAGAGGTGAGCGTTTGCAGAGAAAAAAACAGAACAGAGTTATAATCTTTATACAATTAGTGGTAACACCAGAGCCCTGCAAGTTCACTAGATCCATATCCAGATGGAATTCCAGTGACTCTCAGACATACCCCGTCAGGTCACTAATCACTATGCAAGAGTGTATGAAAGATAGTTTGGCTTATATACTGATTTACAGATGTCTTGCAGTGGGTGGGAATTTGATAGAAATACATTGTCATCCCATATAACCACAGGTAAATTGCACCTTGTATAATCAGGTATGGTTTTTAGCGGCAGATACGTTGCTCTCTATATCAGGGAGCAACGCTAATATGCTGTCTCGTAATGTGACAGGTTAATATGCCTGTAGTATATATTTATGTATCCCATCTATGGAGCTTTGGGGTAAACAAATGTGCCTCCCCAAAAATATAGCTGCTCTCACGGTGGGTTTAATTATGTAGAACATCTACTCATCTGTGGCATCCTAAGTATGAGCATCATTTCTTGTTATTCGTGCTCTTCTGGGGGAGACCAACCACAGTCATGCAACCCGCTGGGTGGTCTCTACCCCATAGAATGTCTCCCGTTTCATCGGTTAGCGAATCATCAGGGGAGAGGCGACATTCACGGTTGTGAGACAAGGCATAACGCCATGTTATCCGACCTGTCTTTTATCAGTTTCAAAGTCCCGCGGCTGTGTCTTCATTTCCGGACGCTGGGGAAAAGCACTTCCGGTAAGTGGAGCGCATCGGGCCAAGGATGGACCGCATGCGTCACTTCCGGTACTCGTCATCAATCCGGAGAACATCATTTCCCGCTTTTTCTGGTAACGCTACGTGACGCTAACGTAACCATGGTAATAAATACTGTTATATATTTGTCCCGCCATGTGTCCAAATACATTGGGAGGAAATATTAAATGACAAGCACAAATCACATTTCTTATAAAACAGGACACATGCAATTTAACCCAAACCTTTCCTAAGATATGTATTCAGGTTATTCTATAGACGTGATCAAAACTGTGAACGTCGATAGAAAGTGCCCTAAATAGTGAACACTCACAAGGAATCAAATATCCTTTTTATGCATGGACTTTATTGGAAATAAGGCATTTCATATTTCTAATAGTTTCATCACCTGGGCAATACTAAGGAAATCCTGAAAACGTGACCTGTTGGTGGGCCTTGAGGACTGGAGTTGGGGAACCCTGCTTTATGATGTATAAATTATGAATATCGAGGGGTTCCAGATAGAGATATATTAAAAGGCAGAAATTACAGAAATTAATCATATATTGACTTCAAGAGAATAATAACCAAGTAGGATAAATGACGGTGAATAGCCTTTAGGGTGAGGGAGTATGTGTTGGATGCTAGATAATGAACACGACGGACCTTCTTTTGGAAAGGATAGTAAGGGGTGCACACTATTTTTGCCCCTATTGTTCCCTCATTAGTGCATTCCTACCTCACGCGGAGGTTGGCACCCTAGAACCTGCGCAGTGGCGCCCCCACTCAACGTCTACCCTAGGCTAGACTCCCTAAAACACCCTACGCTATAGGAAGGAAGAAAAAGTAAGTTGTTCATTAAGCCCATAGGGCTCACTGTTTGCAAACAAAAGATCCAAAACGTCTCTCTTTGGAGAATCCGTTTGTCCCAGTCGCCTCCTCTCTGGGTTTTATGAATTTTTTCAATTCCCATAAATGAGATGGCCTTGAGGTCGCCACCATGGACATAGTTGAGATGATTTGCTACCGGTGTATCTCTTTTCTCAATAGTGTCTCTGTGGTGTTCCCCTACCCTCTTTCTCATTTCTCTTCTTGTTTTGCCTATATATTCACGGCCACACCTGCAAGTGATTTTGTATATTACTCCTACCGATTTACAATTGATGAATTGTTTGATTGAGTAATTTTTCTTGGTGACCATGCTTGTGAAGTTCTTTCCTTGTTGGACCACTCCACAGTACTTACAACTGCCGCATCTCTAGCACTCTTTAGGTTGATTACTCAGCCATGTGGTGTTGTTTGATATGTCCGGGGTAAAATGGCTGCGGACCAACCTTGTTTGTTTGTGGACAAGTTTTGAAATGCAAAGTCACCAACTTCTACACTATGCCAGAAGAAGAAAAAAAAGCGACCGTGTGGCCCTGCGCAGTAACAGGACCTGTCCTCCCCCAAACTGAAACAGTATCCTCAGAAATAATATCCTTTACTTGGCCCCTACAGTAATAATATCCCATATCCTGCTCCCACATGTCCTCCCATTCTGGACCCCATGTGACCTCCCATTCTGCCTCATGTCTCTTCATATTGCCCTATGTCCCTCCATATTGGCCCCATAGTCATTCGTAGTAGTATAATGACCCCATAGTCATCCATAATAGTATAATGCACCTCATAGCCATATATAGTAATAAAATGCACCCCATAGTCATCCATAATAGTATAATGTATCCTGTAGTCGTATATAGTAGTATAATGCACCCCAAAGTCATATGTAATGGTATAATGCACCCCATAGTCATCCAAAATAAAATAAAGCACCCCCATAGTCATACAAAAAGTATAATGCAGCCCATAGTTATATAAACTAGTATAATGCACCCCCATAGTAGTATAATGCAACCCCATAGTAGTATAATGCACCCCCAAATGAGTAAAATGCAGCCCCATAGCAGTATAATGCACCCATAGCAGTGTAATGCACCCCCATAGCTGTATAATGCAGCCCCATAGCAGTATAATGCAACCCCATAGCTGTAAAATGCAGTCCCATAGCAGTATAATGCACCCCCATAGAAGTATAATGCACTCCCATAGCAGTAAAATGCACCACATAGCAGTATAATGCACCCTACAGTAGTTCAATGCACTCCCATAGGAGTATAATGCAGCCCCATAGCAGTATAATGCACCCCATAGTAGTATAATGCACCCCCATATTAGTATAAGGCACCCCCATATTAGTATAAGGCACCTCCATAGCAGTATAATGCAGCCCCATAGTAGAGTAATGCACCCCAGAGTAGTATGAGGCACCCCAATAGTAGTATAATGCACACCCCATAGTGGAATAATGCACCCTCTTAGGGGTATAATGCACCCCCATAGGAGTAAAATGCACCCCCATAGGCCGAGGTCCTGCGGTGTCCACTGCTAAGTTTCATCTGTGGCACAAACCATCTTATGTCGGTGACATCGTACACCGGTGACGTGCGTCCCGACGTCAGCTGCCGGCCTGTGATTGGCTGGCGGCTATTATCTTTTGCCATGCAGGAGGAACCTCTGGCACGGCAATAGATTTTAACTGAACGTGCGCCTGAGGATGCACATTCAGTTACGGTGACGGCAGAGTCCAGCTGCTGGGGCCCAGTGTGCAGAGGAGAGGGGGCCCGCTCGAACATATTTTTGAGAATGTCGAAGACACTTGGTTAGCACCCGAGAATGCTCGGATAACACGTTATCCAATCACGTTCGATCAGATTCTTCACTAATTGAGAATTAAACTTTTTAGTAATATCATTCAGGTTTTACATGTGCTGTTTTCTCTGCTTTTTATTGCATTTTTTAGAGAAGTGTGAGATAAAAAAAAAACACAATTACTAAATAGAATTATTTTTTTTATTTGTTTTTAATGGGGAAAAAAGTGGAAATTAGAATTTTTTTTTCATATTTTTAAAAACGTTTTAAAATGATTTTTTAGTCTCCTTAAGCTATTTAAACCTGCGATCATCATTACAATGCAGCCTTTGGAGTTAGATCTAGCTCCAGTCGCTGCAGTTACAAGTACTGTAGATGCCGGCTATGGAACGCACTAGCCCTCTGCCTGGTAGGGGAAGGCCTCAGCTGCTGAGCCTGATCCATACACTGAGACCTGACATAGGACTTACTATTATACCCTATGTTGGTTAGAATTAAGGTGTCTTTTCTCTTTGATACCTCCTAATATTGTTCTACCCCCAAGTTGTAATTCCTATGTGAGGCCACATAAGCATTATATATAGGAATATCACATTTTATTTCTCCTTTCTCCACCAGGGACAACCCCAACTAAATCCTCCATCATTGTGACAGGACTGGAGAGCTTCACCTTCCATAATATCATTGGAGAGGGCGGATATGGTAAAGTAAGTATCAGGAATTGTGGTCACATCTTCCTCATGTGTGTGATGTGAAGCAGTAATATGTCTCTTGAAACACCACTGCTTCATATCTTCTCATTACATCTCATGGCAGGACAGGCCTTTCCTCCAGTTCTAATGTTCTCTATCCTACAGGTCATGTTGACCACACATCAGGCCTGCCAACAACAACTGGCAGTGAAGATGGTGAAAAAGAGGCTCCTACTTGAGGACTCAAGTGACAATGTCCTGATAGAGCGTCAGGTCCTGGAGATGACAAGGAAGAGTCCATTCATTACTCGGGCTTTTGCCACCTTCCAGTCCCACGTAAGAGGCTTATAATCCAACAGCTCTGAGTCTTTTATGTGTTCGATGAATGACGGTCTATGTGCCAATCTGTCTGCAATGTTCTTCTAGGTCACTACCATAGTATTACATATATTATAAGATTACAACCAGTGTCCCATATCTAGAATATACCAATAACCTCTATTATGTCCTCTGTTTTATCACAGGACTACATCTTCTTTGTCATGGAATATCTTAGTGGAGGAGACCTTAGAGGCATCATGGCAGCAAATGCCCCATTTCCCATTCCAGCCACCAGGTAAGACAGAATGTAGATGTATTAGATGAAGACGATGGTTGTCAGGAACATCTGGTTTTAAGTTAGTGGATGAAATAGTGGTTGATTATTTTCAATTTTTTTCTCATCAGATTTATTGCGGCTGAGATAATTTGTGGACTGCAGTTTCTCCACTCCAGAGGAATCATACACAGGTAAGTGCAGAACATCTTCTTCTGTGTAGACTTGGTATAATTACTCTGATACCCTCATCCTCATGCCCCTGTAGACACTTGGTATCTCTGGCCATCATTTGGCCAACTAATCTAATATTAATGTTATTTTATATATTTTTTTCCTTTACCAGAGATATAAAACCAGAGAATATCTTACTGGACAGTAACGGTCATGTGAAGATCGCTGATTTGGGTCTCGCCGTGATGAACATCTTTGGTGACGCGAAGACTTCAGGTTGGGGCGGGAGTCTTTTATATATGGCTCCTGAGGTGAGGAATCATCTACATACTGCTGTATATAAGTAAACCTGGACATTTCCATGTCTTCTGCTGTCTGGGCAAAGTTCTTATTGTCTTCATGTCTTCACAGATTCTTCTAGAGAAGCCCTACAACACGGCAGTGGACTGGTTCTCTACTGGTCTGGTGATAAATGAGATGGAAACTGGCATATATCCATTCTATATACATAAGTGAATCGGATGATACCACCATAGAGACACTGATCAATGCTGATCCTGCCTTCCCAAAAGGACTAGATCCCAAAGTCAAATCCATCATAGAGGGGGTGAGTACAAATACACATCTCAGTAATAAACGGGGTAAATATAACAAAAAACACAACAATGAAAATTGAAAACGACTGTAGACTGAATAATCGCCTTCATTATTTGTTTCCAGCTCTTGAATAAGTCACCAGAGAGTCGGCAAGTAGCTGTGGACAACATCAGGGCTCATCCATTCTTTATGGAGATTAACTGGACAGATATAGAAGGATCCAGAGCGCGTCCACCATTCCAACTACCACCTGTAAGTATATCACCCAGAGAAGATGCTGGAAGCCGTACATCTCTATTGTGTGTATTCTTTATGACTACAGGTTCTTGTATCTTCTCTCCGCAGCCACCTGTGATGCCATCAGATATAATGAAAAATGTCCTATCCCTCACTGAAGCCATTAAACCACCAATGGCCAAAACAGATCAAAAACTCTTTTGTGGATTCACATTTGCCAATGACGGATGGAAGGTCATAAAGCAGTCACCAAAACCTGTGATACCTAATCGAGGACCTGCAATACACCATCACAGGTGAGTTAGTATAAATGGGTCAGGAATTAGGGAGCTTTTTAAGACTCCCCCTTTTACTGTGAATCTGACCGCAGAGTGTAGTATGGAAACCTCTTACTGACTGCTGCTTACCCTCTGCTGAGTCCACAGAGCAAACTTGGAGGTGTTTTCCAATTAGGATAACCCCATGACATATGTCTTATTGGGATATAAGAATAATTTGTAACCTATTATCTCTCCTGGCAGAACATTTGACAGTATTGTGAAGGCATCCTTCCACAGGACCTGGAGGAGGATTAAACGCTGGATGTGAACAGCTTTGAAAACTATTATCCACTAGTTCCGATTCCACATCACCACTAGGAGGGCCGTGACCTGCAGCCATACCCAATACTCCTGCCTGCTGTAATACGGGATGAGGGATTTGCTGGATTATGGCGATCTGCAGTGTCCGAAAACAAGGAGAAACTGGAGACCATGAAAATCCTACCAGGAGTCAATAAAATGACCGTGGTCCAGTGCTTCTAGACGACATGTTGCCTCATGCTTCCAGGGAAGGGCACTTATCCTTAGGCCATGGTTCCCTAGAGATTTCCACCACAAGGTTTTTTTCCTCTCCTGAGTGCTGACGGATAAACACAACAAGAAAATGGCAACTTGTCGTCCTCTGCCCTCGACAGAGCTCACACCAACCACTAGTGGCATAGAGGAACCTAAGAGGACATTTACCAGCAGAGGCGTAGCTAGGGGTTCAGCTCAGAGGGGGCGAAACATCTGAGTGGGCCCCTAACAGAAGGACATATCATTGATGCAACCTGCGCATATGCACATGGGCGCAAGAGGTAAGGTATACTGTTTCATATCAAAACAGTATAATAATTAGCCCCCAGTGCCCTGTTTGCCTCACCGACAATACCCCATCCTCTTACATTCACCCCCAGTACCCTATCTCATTTCCACCACCCCAACACCCACAATACTCCCATCCACTCACATTCACACAACAGCACCATGTCATCTCTCCCCATATCGCATCCTCTCACATTCACTCTCCAGCACCCTGTCTCCTCTCCCATAATACCCCCATCCTCTCACATTCCCCCCCCCAGTGCCCTGTCTCCTCTCCCAATAGTACCCCATCCTCTTACATACACACCCGTGCCCTGACTCCTCTCTCCATAATACCCCCATCCTCTCACATTCACCCCAGTGCCCTGTCTCCTCTCCCCATAATGTCCCCATCCTCTCACATACACCCCCAGTGCCCTGTGTCCTCTCCCCATAATACCCCCATCCTCTCACATTCACCCCCCCAGTGCCCTGTCTCCTCTCCCCATAACACCCCCATCTTCTCACATTCACACCCAGTGCCCTGTCTTCTCTCCCCATAATACCCCCATCCTCTCACATACACTCCCAGTGCCCTGTCTTCTCTCCCCATAATACCCCCATCCTCTCACATTCACCCCCAGTGCCCTGTCTCCTCTCCCCATAATGTCCCCATCCTCTCACATACACCCCAGTGCCCTGTGTCCTCTCCCCATAATACCCCCATCCTCTCACATTACCACCCCCAGTGCCCTGTCTCCTCTCCCCATAACACCCCCATCTTCTCACATTCACACCCAGTGCCCTGTCTTCTCTCCCCATAATACCCCCATCCTCTCACATACACTCCCAGTGCCCTGTCTTCTCTCCCCATAATACCCCCATCCTCTCACATTCACCCCAGTGCCCTGTCTCCTCTTCCCATAACACCCCCATCCTCTCATTTACCCCCAGTGCCCTGTCTCCTCTCCCATAATACCCCCATCCTCTCACATACACCCCCAGTGCCGTGTCCTCTCCCCATAATACCCCATCCTCTCACATACACCCCCCAGTGCCCTGTCTCCTCTCCCCATAACACCCCATCTTCTCACATTCACCCCAGTGCCCTGTCTTCTCTCCCCATAATACCACCATCCTCTCACATTCACCCCCAGTGCCCTGTGTCCTCTCTCCATAATACCCCATCCTCTCACATACACCCCCAGTGCCCTGTCTTCTCTCCCCATAATACCCCCATCCTCTCATTTCACCCCAGTGCCCTGTCTCCTCTCCCCATAATACCCCATCCTCTCATTTACCCCCAGTGCCCTGTCTCCTCTCCCCATAATACCCCAATCCTCTCACATACACCCCCAGTGCCCTGTGTCCTCTCCCATAATACCCCATTGTGATGAACGTGCACACGGTCCGCCACACGGTAGTCCGGGGTATAACGGCTTGTGATCCCTCCGTTGCCCCAAATGTGACGAAAACGTGCACACACACGACGGCTGCTGCCGTCCGACCCAATGTGTCAGGAATAATCTGCAGGGATTTATAATTATCCCACTTCCACTTGGGAACTTGCAGCTCTCTGGCGCCCCCCTTATCCTCAGGTCAGTCAGGGAACTGCACCTAGGATAATTAGTCGCCAGACGGGCCACTTGGATGTGTGCTGGCTATTGGGCACGCTGCAGTGAGGGAATTATAATTACTCTGGACCGCAGCCAGGCAATACACTTATAAAACCCGCTCCGTCACTGCCAACGCCACCCAATAGGTTAACACTTTACACCCCTTCCTTTTAGCTGCCACCAGCTACGATTTACTTAATGAACAATTTATCAAGTGGGTTCGTAGCAACCCCAAATCAGTAGCGTAGTACTTCAGGCACGTGCAAAATCGTTTATAGAGCAGGAGAAACAAACTAATAATTTTATAGGTTTATACCTAAGAGGCAGGCAGTGTTTATACAATATAAAAAGATGTAACAAGCTGAGACAATACAGTTATGGAGAACAGGAGAAAAAAGAGCTATAAGGCATTTATATTTAATCATAAAAATAGAAGATTTTTATTAGTAACAACATTAATATCAATAATAGTATAGTACATCAGGTGACAATTGCAAACAAGAACCACCTCACATAATACTCAATTGCCTCAGGAAGGTGAACACTTATATATCTATAGAGTCAAACTGCCATATCCATAGAGGTTACTCTATGGATAATACATGTATATTGGATCAGCAGACTCACATTATAGACATAAAAAGACTGCAAGACTGCAAGTCTAATTAAAGTGGTTTATATCAGTTATGGACACATATCAATATGCAGCAGATCACAGCAAACTCACGTTTATAAATATATAATCACCATATAAATGATATTACTGAACCTATGACAAATGAGTGTATAGCCATATCAGTAAAGACTGCTCCGTGAGTAATACTGTCATGGAAATATATATTTCTTCCATATATTCAAAGTATATTCACATATATGTATTCACAGTTCACAGTTAGATAGATCTCACTTGCTAAAAAAAACCTTGTGCTCACATATTTCTAGGCCAGATATAATCAGTCGTTTTAAAGAAATCTGGCCTCCATAAGACCTTCGTAAAGGAACAAATGCATGAAGTACAAAATGTCCTATTAGATATCTGTTGTTTACATTATAGTTATGCAAGGCAACTAGGTCACAAGAATATAAAACAATAATTCTGCAACTTCAGCTCTTTTAATCATGATTATCATAATTATCATATTTACACTAGAACAGCCAATAATCTAGCAGCTTTTAATTGTATGTTAATTGACTAACCAGCCCCTTTTTGTAAACGTATAAAAACTTGAAACAATAATAAATGTATGTCTTTGACGAACTGTTATACTGACACTTTCGTGTGGACAGTCCTCATTTCGTTCTGAGCGCTCAAAAAGACATTATATAGAGATTTGGACATGGCAAGCAGCAAACACAGGATATTTTTATCCTAATTAAATTTCCATATCAGTTGGCGCCTGCACGCGGGGCATTGGACGAAACGCACGAGGACCCGGCCGACCGGAGAGACGGGGGTGTTGGCCCTGGCCTTGGCACACGGGACGGAGACTGCAGCTCCATCAGTAAGGTAAGAAAACTTTGTCATCTTACCTGAATGTTCCCTGTGCCTAGTCCTAGCCTACACTTCCAGCCGGTCGGACGTGGTCATCACCGCATTCCCAGGTTGTGTAAAAAGTCCATACCCTTATCCAAAAGCCCTGGGATATAAGCCGAGTTGGTTGCTGCTGTGCTGTATATGTTTCATGTTTTATGTGAACCGGGAGAAAGTTGGAACGGTGACTGTGTTTTTGCTTGCTGATCTCTGGGGGCTGTATAGCAAAGACAATTGCTGCATAAGTTCCCGCAGTAAACTTTCACGCACCGGGAGGCCATCCCAGTCAAATCAGACGTGGAGGGCGGGAGCTTTGTTTTGGATAAGTCCACGCAGATATTCTTCACACATTGGAGGGAGGTTATCCCAAAAAAGTCCAGTTGTGGAAGCGAGGGCTTTGTTCGGTTAAGTTTCTGCAGTAAACTTTCACGCACTGGGAGGCCATCCCAGTCAAATCAGACGTGAAGGGCAGAAGCTTTGTTTTGGATAAGTTCTCACAATAATTGTCCACGCACCGGGAGGCCATCCCAGTCAAATCAGACGTGGATAGTGAGAATTTTGATGAAGGCTATTGCAGATTACTGTGACCGGTGCACCGGCCAGGTACGGTACAGAGCGATAGAACCTTGAGCTTCACCGCGCTCAGTGCAATTGGTGAGTTATCAGTTACCAGAGCAGCTTGTATGTGTCACAGATCATCAAAAGAGGGATTCGTATTCTCCCGGGTGTCTGTCAACTGTCTGTATCAGGTACTGTCGCTTTAAATCACATCTCCGTGCGCTCTGTTAGTAACTCATTCAGAGCAGTGTGCTGGCTGCAGCAGCGAGAAAACCCCTTTGACCCCCCCTCCTCTGCTAATCACGTTATCAGGCATTCTGTTTCTTGGCTTTGATTTTGATTTTTTTAAGCTAGTTTTTTGGCTACAGGTTTTAACGTGAGAATTATCAGGCATTCAGACTGAACTATATTCATTTTTTGCTATTCTGAGGAATAATAATAATTTTTTTTTTTTTTTGTTACGTGATTTCAGTGGCTATAGAGACAGCAAGCAGAGATATAAGGAAGGGAGGGGGGAAGCAGCCAGCTGACATTCCAGAGATTTTTAATAAGCTGTTTTAGTAACAAGGGTTGTTTTTCAGAGTTTTATGATTAATACGGTTTTTCTTTTCTCCCCTTTTTGGTGAATTTATTTATTTTTTGTTTTGTTTTCTTTTCTTTTTCTAGAGTTTTTTACTAAATCTAACTTTTGTTTTTAAAATTTTTCTCTTAAGTACATTTTTAAATGATTTTGGAGAGATTTTTTCTCTAAGCAATTTATTTTAGAGCTTTATTTCTAAAGCCATTTTTTTTTTTTTTTTTTTCTACAAGCTTGCCTTACAACAAGGTCACATAGATAAGGAGAATTACAGGCTGTGGGAGAGAGCAGACACAAACTACGCAGTGGTCTGAGCAGCCCCACCCGTCGGGCATTCGGCGAGGAAATTTGTTGAATATGTTTTTGGAATAGACACAGTACGTAAGAATCGAAGGGCTAGGCATGTGAATATAATGTCAGAGTACGTGAGAAGCAAATAGACAGGCAGCCTTTACGCTGCATAATGAAATGTTTTTTCTTGTTTTTTTGTTATTTGAAAGGTAACGGGAAAATTTTTTAATAGATTACCATCTGCTATAAAAGAGCAGCGGTGCATCGTGGTAAAAGATAGATACAGCAAGTTAATTTGAACGGACCAGGAAGTGATTTTTTTTAATTTTTTTTATGTGAATAAGTTTGAAAAGGTGTTAAATCATCTGTGAGAAAAAGATCACTGACATGTCACAAGAGCAGAATTCAGAGTCACACACATCACATGTCCATCATGTGGAGACACGGGACAGGTGTAGGCTGCTCTCATTGAGTAAGGAGCCTTGTACAGGGAAAAACGCTCCCCGCCTCTCTCCACAGGGAGAAGGCATTTTTGTTTCAACCATCCCCTCTCAAGAGTCACAGGGGGGACACCCTCTCCTTTTACTTCGTCATCAACTGGGTCAACGCCCAATCCAAGCAATGTGGTGTCCCTGTATTCAGTGTCTCCAGAACAGGGCACCTTGTCTATCCCAAGCACAGTACAAACATTGCCAGTCATTATATCAGGAGAAGAAAGTGCAGATCTCCCTACACAAAACGCTACATGTAGCCCCCAGACACAACAGTCCACTGCTAGGGCTTCACAGGGGAGTGGTATAGCTACAGGGCTGCTAGCATGGAACCATGACACTGATCCACCGCAGCCTCAGCAAGGAAGTGGGAAATCCCCATGCAGCAAGACAACTTTAAAGCCCAAATCTCACCCAGTGTATGCACCAAGTACACCATGTCACTTCTTATCTGATGAAGATGAAGATGCAACGTCACACATGCTGCCCAATACTAGGGAAGAAAACACACAAGCACCAATAGAGCAGGGACAGGTAGAGGCACCATCCTATGAGCCCTTCATCCCAAGCCAGGTGATCAGTATGCTGCCAGACCCAGGGATACACCCCATGCCATTTTGCCAAAAAATGCAGCAGATCCAGCGAACGTATGCAGCAGCCTGGACTGATCTCTGGACCGTAATGGAAATAAAAGCAGGTGATGCATTCTGGCCAATTATGAGAGAACACTTCAAGCTTCCAACAGAGTTAGATGCGTATGCCTGGGAGACAGGACCAAAGCTAATTGAGCAACTCAGAGAATGGGCCAAAAGCAGACTGACAGGACAAACTCTCAGCCTACATGTCACGAGTCAAGACAAGACAGAGTCTGTGGAGAAGTTCCATGACAGAATGATGCAAGTGTTTCAAGATTTGGGCCTCATTACCCATGATCAGACACACAGACGGATGTTGGCACAGGCTTTTGTGCATGGACTGAGAGAACCAATCAGGAAACCACTGGTAGCAGCCAGGCCTGAGTACACGTCAATAGCAATGGATACCCTGCTCACAGTAGCAAAAAGGATTGAGTCCCGCCGGGACAGAAGGAATGTCAAGTGTTACAACTGTGGCGAGTTTGGTCATTTCCGGAACAAGTGCAGAACACTGACTTCACCCAGAAAAAGAAGAAACACAGAAAGCAGTGAAGAACCCCGTCCATAGGACAAGAGCACACCAAGTCCACAAGGAACCCCACCAGTGGGACCATTTTCCTGAGAGTGGATGGCGTAGTCATATCTTTTCTTGTGGAACTCCGCAACCAGAATCTTCTGCTTCCTGCATGGGAATTGATGGTCAAGTCAGATATTTCCAGATTATGAAGCCCATGAGCGTGTGGACTCAGCCAGAACACTCCATCATGTCTCAGTTTGTTGTGTAAAAAACCTGCACCCTCAACCTATTGGGAGTGGACCTACTGCAGAAGCTGAAAGCGACCAGAGTGTTCCAGGAAGATGGGACCATGACACTTTCTTCACCCCTGACCCAAGAAGAAACAGGAACCTCAAACAACCACACTGCAGACCTATCACAGGAGGTGCTGGACATAGTACCAGAAAAGCCACTCCATCACCCAGAGTCAAGATGTCTCTGACCAACTGAAGGTCTAAGTGAACTCGCCTAAGAAGACGGCCTGAGAACTTTGACATTGGCCAGGATATTTCAACTCAAGAAGGACCCTACTCGCTTCATGGAATGGCAACACCTCATCCAGCTCTAACGCCAGAGGTTCATCTTTTGCAAGCACCAGGAGGTGCCCCCTGCAATCAACCAGTTCACCCAGGCCCTAGACCAGAAAAAGGCCACTCAGCTCTTCAAACTTGTGCACAAATGCTGACCTGAGATCGAGCTGGAGAAAAAGAAACTACTGATGGCCCGTGCTGAGAAAAAAAGCAGCCGTTCAAGGAGACATCCCAACAAGAAGACCCCCTGTGACCAGAGCAGGTGCTAACACAGTGACTGTCTTGGTGGAGAACAAGAAAGCCAGCTGGTCGTCATCTCTCATGATGTGGATCCTAGTAGACGGCTTGTTTTCCCGCCAGCTCTGCACCAGCAGATGGGAGTCCCCTGCCGCATACTGAAGGACAAGGCCAAACTGGGCTGCCTCGCCCATCGGAATCAATCCCAGCTTTCCACAGTGAAGAAAAAGACTGTAAACCCCACTGAGTTCAGAATGGTGCAAGGCCTGGAGGCCGCGAAAAGGCTACGGTATTTGAAACCCAACAGTGCTGAACCATCACACTCTGCTCTCAAGAGTCCCAGTCACCGCAACGGTATTCACGGTGATCAACCTGGCCAGTACCTTCTTCAGTGTTTCCCCTCCACCTGGAGGCCTGCTTTCACGCACCAGTGCAGTGCATATGGACAATGTTGCCTCAAGGTGCTCAAAACAAGCCCTTCAAGTTTCACCAAGACAATGTCCTCCATCTTCGTCAACTGGATTGCAGAATATGCAAGAGTCACTCTTCTACAACACGTGGATGACTTTCTCTTTGTGTGGTTGACATCGACACCTGCACAGCCTATTCCTTATCTCTCCTACTCTACCTGGAAGAACAGCAACGCAAGGTCTGGAAGAACAAAGTCCAGTGATGCCAGAAGCAAGTTACATCCCTGGGACACTGTATTGCCCACCAGACGAAACACATGTCAAAAGACTGGGAGACCACTATGGAGAAGATGGCTCCCCCAACAACTCCAAGAATGCTGCAGGCCTTCCCTGGTCTAGTGTCATATTGCAGAACCTGGATCCCTGATGCCTCAGACCTAATGCAGCCTCTGTGCGCTTGCATCAACGCAACCCCGCTCCTTCTATCAGACGCAGCCTTCAACCCATTCAGGAGATTGGAAGAACTCCACAGTCTCAGCGCCAATACCAGGCCTACCTGACTACAAGAAGTCTTTCCGTCTACCTGATGGAAGAAAGAAGGTCATGCTACTGGAGTCCAGGCACGGATTCACGGGGGAAAACAGAGACTTTTAGGCTGCCTCTCAGCCCGCTTGGATCCAGTTGCAAAAAGAGCACACTCCTGCCTGATGGCAGTATCTGCAGCACACACCCTCCTGGACAAGGTTGCTGAAATCACTCTTGGACAGCCACTGGAAACTCTCACTCCACATGACATCTTGGCAATCTTCAATCAAGCTCAACCAACAGTAATCTCCCCACCACCAGGCATCTTTGTGGCGCCTCTATTGCCTTTGTCTCATAATGTCACCGTCTCCAGACCTACAGTCCTCAGCCCGGCCACTCTACTCCCACTCCCAAGGGGGGATACTTGGATGGCTCCAGAAGAAGTTTCAACACAGAAAGTGCAGTGACCAGCAATCAAGAAATCCTGTGGTCCAGAAGTCTGTCACCTAGCCTGTCAGCCCAGGAAGCAGAATTGATAGCGCTGACGAAGGCCTGCCAGATGGCAGAAGGCAAGACTGCAAACATCTACACGGACTACAGGTACTCGCATGGCATAGCACACGACTTTGGACCCATCTGGGCTACAAGGGACTTCATCACAGCAAACGGGACAACCGTGAAGCATCATGGAGCCTTCAGGGACCTACTGGGTATACTCCAACTTCCAAAATGGTGGCAATTTGAAAAATCAAAGTGCATGGAAAACTGAAAACAGAAGAGGCGTGAGGCAATAA
>JARQOD010013087.1:0-17144 GCA_033576555.1 Oophaga sylvatica
TGTCTCCATTTTTCTGCAATTTTGGGTTTCACCTTCGATTTTCTTCGGGACAGGCGGAGGCTTCTGTCTGTCCAGCTGTTGACTCTGTTGTGGAGCGAATGCAGCAGATTTGGGACCAGGTAGTGGAGAGGTTGTCTCTCTCTCAGGAGAAGGCCCAACGGTTTGCCAACCGGCATAGGACTGATGGTCCTTGGTTTAAAGTGGGGGACTTGGTTTGGTTGTCCTCAAGAAATATCCCTATGAGGGTTGCATCTCCAAAGTTTAAGCCTAGGTTCATTGGACCTTATAAGATCATGGAGATTCTTAATCCTGTTTCCTTCCGTTTGCTTCTTCCAGGGACATTTAAGATCCATAAAGTGTTCCACAAGTCCTTATTGAAGGGTTTGTCAAGCCAGTGGTTCCTATGGCTGCGCCTCCTGACCCTGTTTTGGTTGAGGGCAATCTGGAGCATGTGGTTGAGAAAATATTGGATTTTCGTTTATCTAGACGGAAACTCCAGTATTTGGTTAAGTGGAGAGGTTATGGTCAGGAGGACAATTCTTGGGTGTTTGCTTCGGACATCCATGCTAGGAGACTGATCCGTGCCTATCACCGAGCTCATCCTGATCGGCCTGGTTGCACAAGTGAGGGTTCGGTGACCCCTCCTCAAGGGGGGGTACTGTTATGAATGTGCTGGAGATGGTTTCTGAGCAGAGGCTCCCTCTGGTGGTTACAGACAGTACTGAACCTTTCAGCGAGGAATGGCAATCTGGGTTCACTGACTGGTCTGATATAAGGGAGGTTCCCTCCCATGATGGTTGCCGGTGATCAATTGTTCTTGTCTCAATTGTGGTTCCTGGTTCATTTGGAAGTTTGCTGAGTCTTGCCTGCATCTTCTGCTATCAGATAAGATATTTTCTGCTTTTATTTTTGTGCTTGCTTTTTGCATTGTTCCCTGCACTTCTGTGGAGGTCAGCCAGGTCCCCTCCGGGGGGCTTGTGCTCCTCTCAGTTTATCTGAAGCCACTGTTATTTGTTCATTTACTTTTTCCTGTTTTTTCAGTGGCTGCGGCTTGGTTTTGTTCACAATGAGATCTGATTTAGTGGGTGGCGAGATCGTGTGATCTCAGTATTTTTGTAATCAGAATTGTTGGATTTTTGTAGGGTTTTCTGGGTTGCAGAAAGTAATCTCTCCTGTCCTATCCTATTTAGTCAGCTTGTGGCCCCAGCTTTTGCTCACTCTATTTTCTGTCTGTGTTCATGCTTTCTTCTTGTCTAACCGCCATTACATGTTTGGGGGCTTCCTATTTTCTTTGGGGATCTGCTCCGGGGCAGATAGCTTTCATCTTTCTGCCTTTAGGTGTAGTTATCTCTCAGGCTGTGACGAGGCGTCTAGGATCAACGTAGGAACGCTCCACGGCTACCTCTAGTTGTGTCGTTAGTTTAGGAATCTGCAACCCATTAGTTACCAACATCTCAGGTGTTCGGCTGCCCGACTGTTGTTCCTGTCCTCCTCAGCTACCTAACATAACACCTAAATCAGAAAAGAGGTGGAAGCATGTAGCCAATTAACAAACACTTTATTGAAAAATATTATAAAATTACCAAAGACAACTATTAAAAATGAGATGTGCATCCAATAATTTCCCATTGGTCAATATGTGCAAATAAAGATCTCAGTTGCACTCTCCGCTGATACAATGAGCAATTGCTCTATTATTCCAATACATTGGCTTTTATGTTTATCAAAAAAGATTCTTTGCAGTCACATTGTGTAGCCATGACATTGTTATAAAGTACAAAGTATGCAATCAGGTAAGTAATGTATACACACATATATAGAGCAGTAGATGACTATGGTGTCATATTACTAATAGCAAATGAAAATCTCAATTGCATTCTCCGCTGATACACTAAGCAATTGCTCTATTATTCCAATACATAAGCTATATGTTTGTAAGAAAATATTTTTTGCAACCATATTGTGTAGCCATTACCATATTGTAAGGCACAAAGTGTGCAATGGAGTAAATAATATATACACATATATACAGGGCAATGGATAACTGGCGCCATATTACTAATAGCCATGTGTATATATGAGATACCACCAATGATCTATACACTTAGGGGACAGATTAATAATACACTTATGTTGCTGTAATAAGCCCAAATAAGATGGTATGAGAAAATATATAGAGCAGCTAATGCGTCCCCATTCAAATAGCCTGCCAGGCTGTAAGATGTACTGAGAGCCCTGGCTATGGTGTGCAGGTAAAAACCTATTAAACAATGCAGCGGAAAAATAACACATACGACCTTAGGGAAAAGACAGAAGTGTCCCGATGTCCCGACGCGCGTTTCGCGTTAGCTTCGTCTTGGGGAAAAGATTCACGTGGTCAATAGCTCAATATACCCCCCATATATACCTCTAAAAAGTAGCGTGATTACCATGTGTTGCATGTGGGCAGGTGATTGGCTTCCAGCGTGTGACGCTCCAGGGCACGCGCCGGCCGCCCATGGAGTGACCTCCCCCTCCGACACGTCAGAGGAGGAGAGGCCACAGCTGAGCAGAACGGACGCGTCGCCATGGCAGCGGCCTGCATCATGATCTGTTGTCATCGGCTGCTAAGTCGCGCCCCCATCTGACGTAAGGATAGGGGAAGCGGTATGTAGTCAGACCGATGAATACATCTCGGAGATGTTTTGTTGGAAGTGGTTCCTTTCCACACCCGCAACTTACACAGTGTTCACATATGCGCCTACTGCTACAAAAACCGAACTAGTGTTACATAATTAAACCCATAATCCACCATTAGTCACAAGATTAATTTTGTAGTTGTATGATAAATAGTACATGAATTCTACACACCTTAAAAGGACATCTTATCAATAGTGATTTATACAGAGAGCCTAACGATGTATCCCAGACACAGATTAATTCTAAATCATTAGTATTTTGGGTTTGTATATTTGGACCTTGTGAACAAAAAGAGACAAATTTGTAATGTCAATACGAGGCATAGACTTGATTTTTGCAATATTTCAGAATGTCCATGTTTTTCATCGGCTAATGCATATAATTTCTTCATTCATATAAGGTGGTGAGGCTTGAAGAATAAGTCATCTCCTCTGTGTTCCTGATGATTTTCATTATCCAAATTTTTCTCCATCAAGATTCGTCTTAGCAGGAAATAATGAATCTTGTACGTAAACTATAGATTTAAACTGAGATAGGTATGTATAAGATATATTGAACTAATATGAATTCTAAAATAACATTTTCTAAATTAAAAATGAAATAAACCACTAAAAATAATTATAAAAAGGGGGCAAAACTCAGAACCTCATTCAATCCGGCCGGAGCCATGGATCCAACTTTGTGAATCCATTGTGTTTCCACTTGGGCCAGTTTTTTTCTCCAATCTCCTCCTCTAAGGTCCACCCATATTTTGTCAATGCCTATGACCTTAAGTAATTTGGGGTTGGAGTCATGGTAGATCTTAAAGTGCCTTGGTATCGGCTTCAAAATAGTGACATCATCTATTTCACTGGCATTTTTAATATCCCTGTAGTGTTCCCTCACTCGAACTTTGAGGGGTCTGGATGTCATGCCCACATATACTTTCGTACATGGACATGAAGCATAATACACTACCCCAGTGGAATCACAGGTGATATGCTGAGTAATTTGAAATGCTTTACTACAATCACTTGATGTAAACGATGTGGCACGAATCATGTTGGGGCACGAAATACATGTCCCACATGGGAAAAATCCCCACTTAGGGCCTTTGGATCCAAAGCTGGTTTGATTTTTAGGCTCTCTATGGTAACTATGTACCAAGGTATCACGAAGATTGTTGGATCTCCTATATGTGATGGATGGATATTTAGGAACAAACTTTTTTAAAGTCTTGTCTGTCACAAGAAGTGGCCAATATCTCTCTAGGGCTGTTTTTACCTCCCTCCATTTGTCATTATAGGTAGAGATAAATCTGACTTTTTGTTGGTCCGAATTGCTGTTTCGGTTTTTGGGGGTTAGTAGGTCATTGCGCACTGCTGATTTGGCCCTACGTATACCTCTTTTAATACTTCTTTTGGAATATCCTCTTGCTAGAAATCTTGACGTAAGATCGTCAACCTGTTTTTCAAAAGTTTCCTCACTGGAACAAACACGTCTGGCTCTTAGAAATTGACCTGTAGGGATACTCTCTATCAATGATTTTGGATGGGAAGAGGTGGCATATAAAATAGAATTAACTGAAGTTTCTTTTCGATGTATGTCAGTTTGTAAATAACTGTTTTCGCTCTTGGATATCATGATGTCCAGAAAGTCAATGCTGGTCTGACTGTACTTGAACGTCAACTTGATGTTAAGGGGATTAGTATTTAATATACCCAGGAAGTCGAGAAGGTCCTGCTCTGTCCCCTGCCATACCATGAGAATATCATCTATATAACGGACCCAGAGCAGGACCCTCTCGATATAGGCTATGGGGTTAGTGAGGAAAATTCCTCTTTCCCACATGCCCAAAAATAGGTTGGCATATGAGGGGGCAAAGGCCGCCCCCATAGCCGTACCCTGCTTCTGAAGATAAAATGTTTCCCCAAATAAAAAATAATTATGTTCTAGTGCAAATTTTAATAAAGTTAATAGTAACTCAGTCAGACCAGCATCGAGATCGGACATCATGAGATACATCTTAACAGCTCGTAATCCATCTTTGTGTTGTATACAAGTATATAGCGATTCAACGTCAAAACTGACAAGCCACATGTCCTGTTCCATAGGGATTCCTTCGATTTTTTTGAGGACATCTGAGGTGTTTGTAACATAAGAGGGAAGATCTACAACTATAGGTTTCAAGTAGAAGTCTAAATATTTAGATATTGTCTCACAAAGACTCCCATTTCCCGAAACAATGGGACGTCCCGGAGGTGTGATGCTGTTCTTGTGTATTTTTGGTACAAAGTAAATACAAGACACCTTGGGATACTTGGGTACCAGGTTGTCTCTTAGTTCTTTGGTAATTATCCCTTCCCTAAATGCCTAAATGGATTCACAAAGTTGGATCCATGGCTCCGGCCGGATTGAATGAGGTTCTGAGTTTTGCCCCCTTTTTATAATTATTTTTAGTGGTTTATTTCATTTTTAATTTAGAAAATGTTATTTTAGAATTCATATTAGTTCAATATATCTTATACATACCTATCTCAGTTTAAATCTATAGTTTACGTACAAGATTCATTATTTCCTGCTAAGACGAATCTTGATGGAGAAAAATTTGGATAATGAAAATCATCAGGAACACAGAGGAGATGACTTATTCTTCAAGCCTCACCACCTTATATGAATGAAGAAATTATATGCATTAGCCGATGAAAAACATGGACATTCTGAAATATTGCAAAAATCAAGTCTATGCCTCGTATTGACATTACAAATTTGTCTCTTTTTGTTTCACAAGGTCCAAATATACAAACCCAAAATACTAATGATTTAGAATTAATCTGTGTCTGGGATACATCGTTAGGCTCTCTGTATAAATCACTATTGATAAGATGTCCTTTTAAGGTGTGTAGAATTCATGTACTATTTATCATACAACTACAAAATTAATCTTGTGACTAATGGTGGATTATGGGTTTAATTATGTAACACTAGTTCGGTTTTTGTAGCAGTAGGCGCATATGTGAACACTGTGTAAGTTGCGGGTGTGGAAAGGAACCACTTCCAACAAAACATCTCCGAGATGTATTCATCGGTCTGACTACATACCGCTTCCCCTATCCTTACGTCAGATGGGGGCGCGACTTAGCAGCCGATGACAACAGATCATGATGCAGGCCGCTGCCATGGCGACGCGTCCGTTCTGCTCAGCTGTGGCCTCTCCTCCTCTGACGTGTCGGAGGGGGAGGTCACTGCATGGGCGGCCGGCGCGTGCCCTGGAGCGTCACACGCTGGAAGCCGATCACCTGCCCACATGCAACACATGGTAATCACACTACTTTTTAGAGGTATATATGGGGGGTATATTGAGCTATTGACCACGTGAATCTTTTCCCCAAGACGAAGCTAACGCGAAACGCGAGTCGGGACATCGGGACACTTCTGTCTTTTCCCTAAGGTCGTATGTGTTATTTTTCCGCTGCATTGTTTAATAGGTTTTTACCTGCACACCATAGCCAGGGCTCTCAGTACATCTTACAGCCTGGCAGGCTATTTGAATGGGGACGCATTAGCTGCTCTATATATTTTCTCATACCATCTTATTTGGGCTTATTACAGCAACATAAGTGTATTATTAATCTGTCCCCTAAGTGTATAGATCATTGGTGGTATCTCATATATACACATGGCTATTAGTAATATGGCGCCAGTTATCCATTGCCCTGTATATATGTGTATATATTATTTACTCCATTGCACACTTTGTGCCTTACAATATGGTAATGTGTTGTGAATGTGTTTGAGATGAGTTCTGAGCAGAGGCTCCCTCTGGTGGTTACAAGCGGTACTGGTGAGGATTGGGAATCAGGTGTTACTGATTGGTCTTATTTAAGGGAATCATTTTCCCATCAGGGTTGCCGGTGATCAATTGTTCTGGTCTGAATCCTTCTTTCCAGTTTCCCTTGTAGCCTGCTGTGTCGTGTCTGCATCTCCTGCTATCAGATAAGACAATTTCTTATTTTGTGTTTTTGCTATATTTTTGCATTTGGTCCTGCACTTCTGTGGGGGCCTTCTGGGTCCCCTCCGGGGGCTTCTGCCCTCTCAGTTTAGTCCAGCCACTGTGTTTTGTACTTTTGCTTTTTCCAGTTTTTTCAGTGGCTGCTGTTTTTGTTACACCAGAGAACTAATTTAGGTGGTAGAGGTCGTGTGATCTCAGGTGATTTTGAAATTAGTAGAGTTGGTGCTTTTCAGGGTTTTTTGGGATTGCAGTAAGTACCCTTCCTGTCCTTTTCTATTTAGATAGTTTGGGCCCAGCGTTTGCTCATACTATTTTCTTTCTGTGTCAGTATTTCTTCTTGTCTGGCCGCCATTACATGTTTGGGGGCTTTCTATTATCTTTGGGGTTCTGCTACGGGGCAGATAGCTTTCCTATTTCTATCTTTAGGTGTAGTTAGTTTCTCAGGCTGTGACGAGGCGTCTAGGACCATCGTAGGAACGCTCCACGGCTGCCTCTAGTTGTGGTGGTTAGTCAGGGTACTGCAATCTCATAGATTCCAACTGCTCTGGTGTATTTCCTTTTTTACCTGCACTCCTCAGCTACCGAAACATAACAGTATCACCGGCCTTAAAAATTGTATGGTACTCACAGAAGGGAAAAAATATTGTGAAAGAAAAAAGGTTGTCAGAGATATTTTTCTGTTTGTTGCATTTTTTTTTTTTTTCCTCTGTATCTCTGGGTGCTGGGGAGGATCTTTTCTCCCAATGGAGTTTGCACGGTTGTCTGGCCGTGTGGATCAGCTTGCCACTGAGGTTCAGAGTATTGCTGCATATCTTGCTAGGTTGCCTGTTGTGGAACCTAGGATCCCCATGCCAGATTTGTTTTTAGGGAATCGAGCTAAGTTTCAGAATTTCAAAAATAACTGTAAATTGTTTTTTGCCTTAAAATCTAAGTCCTCAGGAAACGCAGCGCAGCAGGTTCAAATTATCATCTCTCTCCTGCGCGGCGATCCTCAGGATTGGGCTTTTTCCCTGACACCTGGGGATCCTGTTTTGAGTGATGTTGATGCATTTTTTCAGTCTTTGGGGTTATTGTACGATGAGCCTAATGTCACTGATCAAGCTGAAAAAGCCTTGTTGGCATTAAATCAGGGGCTTGATGACGCTGAGTTATACTGTCAGAGATTCCGTAGGTGGGCAGTCCTGACCAAATGGAATGACGACGCTTTGGCAGCTCTTTTTCGGAAGGGTCTGTCGGATAATGTAAAGGATGTTATGGTGGGATTCCCTGTCCCCTCTGGTCTCAATGATTCTATGTCATTAGCGATTCAAATTGACAGACGTTTGCGTGAGCGGAGAAGTATGCGTGGAGTGGTGTTGCCTTGTGAGCCAGCTGCTGAGCCCATGCACTGTGATGGAGTGGTGTCTGGGGCACAGCGTCATGAGTTTCGAAAGCGCAATGGGTTATGTTTCTACTGTGGTGATGCCTCTCATGCTATTTCAGTCTGCCCTAAGCGGGGAAGACGTTTTGCACGCTCAGTTATCTTGGATAGTGTTCAGACTAAGTTTTTATTAACTGTCACTCTGATATGCTCTCTGTCCTCATTTTCTGCTCAGGCTTTCGTTGATTCTGGAGCAGCTATTAACCTGATGGATTATGATTTTGCTAAACGTTGTGGATTTCCCTTGATACCCCTACAGAAGTCTATTCCCCTACTGGGGATCGATTCTACCCCTTTGGCTGAGAATAAACCCCAGTTTTCTACTCAGGTGATAATGAGGGTTGAACCTGATCACCAGGAGTGCTGCAAATTTTTGGTTCTATATAATCTGCATGACATTATCGTGCTGGGTTTCCTTGGTTACAGTCTCATAATCCTGTTTTGGATTGGAAATCTGTGTCTGTAACCAGTTGGGGCTGCCAATGTGTTAATACCAACACTCCTGTTTTTTCTGCCTCCCCCCAGGCTGAGGATGTTCCTGACTTTTTGTTTGATTTTTCTGATGTGTTTAGCGAAAGTAAATCTGCATCCTTACCTCCCCATAGGAGCTATGACTGCGCTATTGAATTAGTGCCAGGTAGTAAATTCCCTAAGGGTCACCTTTTTAACTTGTCTGTACCTGAACATGACGCTATGCGGTCTTATATCAAGGAATCATTGGAGAAGGGTCATATCAGACCATCCTCTTCACCCTTAGGTGCCGGTTTTTTCTTTGTGGCCAAAAAAGATGGTTCATTAAGGCCGTGTATTGATTATCGTCTCTTGAACAATATTACTGTGAAATATCAATACCCGTTACCCTTGATTTCTGACCTGTTTTCCAGGGTGAAAAACGCTACTTGGTTTACCAAGCTTGACCTCAGGGGGGCGTATAACCTTATTCGCATTAAGCACGGGGATGAATGGAAGACGGCATTTAACACCCCTGAAGGGCATTTTGAGTACCTTGTGATGCCCTTTGGGCTCACTAATGCTCCTTCCGTCTTCCAGTCCTTCATGAATGACATTTTCAGGGATTTTGTGGACAAGTTTCTGATTGTTTATTTGGATGATATCTTGATTTTTTCTAATGACTGGGACTCTCATGTGAAACATGTTCGAACTGTATTCCAGATTTTGAGAGAGAATGCTCTGTATGTGAAGGGATCAAAGTGTCTTTTTGGCGTACAGAAGATCTCATTTCTGGGATTCATTTTGTCCCCATCTGTTATTGAAATGGACCCGGTCAAGGTTCAGGCCATCTGTGATTGGGTCCAACCTACTTCATTAAAGGCTCTTCAGAGATTTTTGGGTTTTGCCAATTTTTATCGTAAATTTATTGGTAATTTCTCTGTTATTGTTAAACCATTAACTGATTTGACCAGAAAGGGTTCTGATGTGGTGAATTGGCCTCCTGAGGCAGTCTCTGCGTTTCAGGAACTTAAGCAGAGATTCACTTCTGCTCCTGTTCTACGGCAGCCTGATGTTTCTCTGCCATTTCAGGTGGAGGTTGATGCCTCTGAAATTGGGGCAGGTGCCGTTTTGTCCCAAAAAGATCCAGAGACCTCTAAAAGTAACCCTTGTGCCTTTTTCTCTCGAAAATTTTCTCCTACTGAACGTAATTATGACGTGGGTAATCGGGAGTTATTGGCCATGAAGTGGGCTTTTGAAGAGTGGAGACATTGGCTGGAGGGAGCCAAACATCAGGTGGTGGTCCTTACGGACCATAAGAATCTGGTCTATCTGGAATCTGCCAAGCGACTCAATCCTAGACAGGCCAGGTGGGCCTTGTTTTTCACACGTTTTAATTTTGTGGTTTCCTTTCTTCCTGGCACTAAGAATGTTAAGGCGGATGCCCTCTCGAGGAGTTTCCTTGCGGACTCTCCTGAGCTATCTGATCCCTCTGTTATTTTGAAGGAGGGTGTAGTTCTTTCCGCCATCTCGCCCAATTTGAGACTTGCTCTGGAGGGGTGTCAGGAGGATAGGCCCGAGCGCTGCCCTGTTGGAAAATTGTTTGTCCCGGACCAATGGAAAAAGAGTGTGATGTCTGAGATTCATTGTTCCGCATTGGCTGGGCATCCCGGAATTTTTGGTACCAGAGACTTGGTTAGTCGGTCCTTTTGGTGGCCTACCTTGTCTCGCGATGTCAGGGAATTTGTGCAGTCCTGCGGGACTTGCTCTCGCTCCAAGCCTTGCTCTCGCTCTAGTGGTTTGTTGATGCCATTGCCTGTGCCCAAGAGACCATGGACCCATATCTCTATGGATTTCATTTCCGATCTTCCTGTTTCTCAGAGAATGACCACCATCTGGGTAATTTGTGATAGGTTTTCCAAAATGATACATCTTGTGCCATTACCTAAGTTGCCTTCCTCCTCTGAATTGGTGCCGTTGTTCCTTCAGCACGTGGTTCGTTTACACGGCATTCCTGAGAACATTGTGTCTGACAGAGGAGTCCAGTTTGTTTCCAGATTTTGGAGGACTTTTTGTTCTAAACTGGGTGTTCAATTGTCTTTCTCCTCGGCATTTCATCCTCAGACCAATGGTCAAACTGAGAGAACAAACCAGACATTGGAGACTTATCTAAGATGCTTTGTGTCTGCTGATCAGGATGACTGGGTCTCTTTTTTGCCTTTGGCTGAGTTTGCTCTTAATAATAGGGCTAGCTCTGCCACTTTGATGTCTCCGTTTTTCTGTAATTCTGGGTTTCACCCTCGATTTTCTTCAGGACAGACGGAGGCTTCTGTCTGTCCAGGTGTTGACTCTGTTGTTGAGCGTATGCAGCAGATTTGGGACCAGGTAGTGGAGAGGTTGTCCCTCTCTCAGGAGAAGGCCCAGCGGTTTGCTAACCGGCATAGGACTGGTGGTCCTCGGTTTAAAGTGGGGGACTTGGTCTGGTTGTCCTCAAAGAATATTCCTATGAGAGTAGCATCTCCTAAATTTAAGCCTAGGTTCATTGGACCTTATAAGATCATGGAGATTATTAATCCTGTTTCTTTTCGTTTGCTTCTTCCAGGGACATTTAAGATCCATAACGTGTTCCACAAGTCCTTGTTGAAGAGGTTTGTTGAGCCAGTGGTTCCTGCTGCTGTGCCTCCTGACCCTGTTTTGGTTGAGGGCAATCTGGAGTATGTGGTTGAGAAAATATTGGATTCTCGTTTTTCTAGACGAAGACTCCAGTATTTGGTTAAATGGAGAGGTTATGGTCAGGAAGATAATTCTTGGGTGTTTGCTTCGGACATCCATGCTAGGAGACTTATCCGTGCGTATCATAGAACTCATCCTGACCGACCTGGTTGCTCAAATGAGGGTTCGGTGACCCCTCCTCAAGGGGGGGGTACTGTTGTGAATGGGTTTGAGATGAGTTCTGAGCAGAGGCTCCCTCTGGTGGTTACAAGCGGTACTGGTGAGGATTGGGAATCAGGTGTTACTGATTGGTCTTATTTAAGGGAATCATTTTCCCATCAGGGTTGCCGGTGATCAATTGTTCTGGTCTGAATCCTTCTTTCCAGTTTCCCTTGTAGCCTGCTGTGTCGTGTCTGCATCTCCTGCTATCAGATAAGACAATTTCTTATTTTGTGTTTTTGCTATATTTTTGCATTTGGTCCTGCACTTCTGTGGGGGCCTTCTGGGTCCCCTCCGGGGGCTTCTGCCCTCTCAGTTTAGTCCAGCCACTGTGTTTTGTACTTTTGCTTTTTCCAGTTTTTTCAGTGGCTGCTGTTTTTGTTACACCAGAAACTAATTTAGGTGGTAGAGGTCGTGTGATCTCAGGTGATTTTGAAATTAGTAGAGTTGGTTTTTTCAGGGTTTTCTGGGATTGCAGTAAGTACCCTTCCTGTCCTTTTCTATTTAGATAGTTTGAGCCCCAGCGTTTGCTCATACTATTTTCTTTCTGTGTCAGTATTTCCTCTTGTCTAACCGCCATTACATGTTTGGGGGCTTTCTATTATCTTTGGGGTTCTGCTCCGGGGCAGATAGCTTTCCTATTTCTATCTTTAGGTGTAGTTAGTTTCTCAGGCTGTGTCGAGGCGTCTAGGACCATCGTAGGAACGCTCCACGGCTGCCTCTAGTTGGTGTGGTTAGTCAGGGTACTGCAATCCCATAGATTCCAACTGCTCTGGTGTATTTCCTTTTTTACCTGCACTCCTCAGCTACCGAAACATAACAGTAATGGCTACACAATATGGTTGCAAAAAATATTTTCTTACAAACATATAGCTTATGTATTGGAATAATAGAGCAATTGCTTAGTGTATCAGCGGAGAATGCAATTGAGATTTTCATTTGCTATTAGTAATATGACACCATAGTCATCTACTGCTCTATATATGTGTGTATACATTACTTACCTGATTGCATACTTTGTACTTTATAACAATGTCATGGCTACACAATGTGACTGCAAAGAATCTTTTTTGATAAACATAAAAGCCAATGTATTGGAATAATAGAGCAATTGCTCATTGTATCAGCGGAGAGTGCAACTGAGATCTTTATTTGCACATATTGACCAATGGGAAATTATTGGATGCACATCTCATTTTTAATAGTTGTCTTTGGTAATTTTATAATATTTTTCAATAAAGTGTTTGTTAATTGGCTACATGCTTCCACCTCTTTTCTGATTTATTTGTACAAAGGGAAGTGCCATTTCCCTAGGCTCAAATTCCTAGGATATATTCTAACATAACACCTGTCCATGGCATGAGGTCTTCTGCTTCAAAGGTTGTTTTAGTTAGTTTCTCTGTTCCTTGGTCTAATTAATCTCACTACAAAAGGAGGTTGGATCCTCTATTTTGCCATTTCCCCGTATGTTCAATGTAAGGGGGTTGGGACATGTCTTAGTGATTTTCATTTTTTTTCAATGACAGGTCATGTGGATGGTCATGTGTTGTGACATCATGGTTTATGTGGATAATCATGTGTTGTGACATCATGGGTCGTACGAATGTGATGTAATGGGTCATGTGGATGGAGATTTGGATGTGACACCATAGGTGATGTAGATGTGACATCATAGGTTGTGTGGAATCGAATGGTCATGTGCATATGATGTAATGGGTCATCTGGATGATAATGTGGATGTGAAGTCATGGGTCATGTAGATGTGACATAGGTTGTGTGCATGATCATGTGTATATGAAGTCATGGGTCGTCAGGATGGTAATGTGGATGTGAAGTCATTGGTCATGTGGACAACAAAAAAAACTGATGTTATATTGGCCGTATCTTTTGGAGCATGACAGACACTGATGTGATATTGGCCGAATGTTTTGGTGCAGGATGGACACTGATGTGATATTGGTCGTATGTTTTGGCACAGGATGGACACTGATGTGATATTGGCCGAATGTTTTGGTGCAGGATGGACACTGATGTGATATTGGTCGTATGTTTTGGCACAGGATGGACACTGATGTGATATTGGTTGTATGTTTTGGAGCAGGATGGACACTGATGTGATATTGGCCGTATGTTTTGGAGCAGGATGGACACTGATGTGATATTGGCCGTATGTTTTGGAGCAGGATGGACACTGATGTGATATTGGTCGTATGTTTTGGTGCAGGATGGACACTGATGTGATATTGGTCGTATGTTTTGGTGCAGGATGGACACTGATGTGATATTGGCCGTATGTTTTGGTGCAGGATGGACACTGATGTGATATTGGCCGTATGTTTTGGTGCAGGATGGACACTGATGTGATATTGGTTGTATGTTTTGGAGCAGGATGGACACTGATGTGATATTGGTCGTATGTTTTGGTGCAGGATGGACACTGATGTGATATTGGTCGTATGTTTTGGTGCAGGATGGACACTGATGTGATATTGGCCGTATGTTTTGGTGCAGGATGGACACTGATGTGATATTGGCCGTATGTTTTGGAGCAGGATGGACACTGATGTGATATTGGTCGTATGTTTTGGTGCAGGATGGACACTGATGTGATATTGGTCGTATGTTTTGGAGCATGTTGGACACTGATGCGATATTGGCCGCATGTTTTGGCACAGGATGAACACTGATGTGATATTGGCCGTATCTTTTGGAGCATGTTGGACACTGATGTGATATTGGTCGTATCTTTTGGAGCAGGATGGACACTGATGTGATATTGGTCGTATCTTTTGGAGCATGATGGACACTGATGTGATATTGGTCGTATGTTTTGGTGCAGGATGGACACTGATGTGATATTGGCCGTATGTTTTGGAGCATGATGGACACTGATGTGATATTGGTCGTATGTTTTGGAGCAGGATGGACACTGATGTGATATTGGTCGTATCTTTTGGAGCATGATGGACACTGATGTGATATTGGTCGTATGTTTTGGAGCAGGACGGACACTGATGTGATATTGGTCGTACCTTTTGGAGCATGATGGACACTGATGTGATATTGGTAGTATGTTTTGGTGCAGGATGGACACTAATGTGATATTGGCCGTATGTTTTGGTGCAGGATGGACACTGATGTGATATTGGTCGTATGTTTTGGCACAGGATGGACACTGATGTGATATTGGCCGTATCTTTTGGAGCATGATGGACACTGATGTGATATTGGTCATATGTTTTGGTGCAGGATGGACAGTGATGTGATATTGGTCGTATGTTTAGGTGCAGGATGGACAGTGATGTGATATTGGTCGTATGTTTTGGTGCAGGATGGACACTGATGTGATATTGGCCGTATGTTTTGGAGCAGGATGGACACTGATGTGATATTGGTCGTATGTTTTGGAGCAGGATGGACACTGATGTGATATTGGTCGTATGTTTTGGTGCAGGATGAACACTGATGTGATATTGGCCGTATGTTTTGGAGCAGGATGGACACTGATGTGATATTGGCCGTATGTTTTGGAGCAGGATGGACACTGATGTGATATTGGTCGTATGTTTTGGAGCAGGATGGACACTGATGTGATATTGGTCGTATGTTTTGGAGCATGTTGGACACTGATGTGATATTGGTCGTATGTTTTGGAGCAGGATGGACATTGATGTGATGTTGGCAGTATGTTTTGGAGCATGTTGGACACTGATGTGATATTGGCCGTATGTTTTGGTGCAGGATGGACACTGATGTGATATTGGTCGTATGTTTTGGAGCATGTTGGACACTGATGTGATATTGGTCGTATGTTTTGGAGCAGGATGGACATTGATGTGATGTTGGCAGTATGTTTTGGAGCATGTTGGACACTGATGTGATATTGGCTGTATGTTTTGGAGCAGGATGGACAATGATGTGATATTGGTCGTATGTTTTGGAGCAGGATGGACACTGATGTGATATTGGCCGTATGTTTTGGAGCAGGATGGACACTGATGTGATATTGGCCGTATGTTTTGGTGCAGGATGGACACTGATGTGATATTGGTCGTATGTTTTGGAGCAGGATGGACATTGATGTGATGTTGGCAGTATGTTTTGGAGCATGTTGGACACTGATGTGATATTGGTCGTATGTTTTGGAGCAGGATGGACAATGATGTGATATTGGTCGTATGTTTTGGTGCAGGATGGACACTGATGTGATATTGGTCGTATGTTTTGGTGCAGGATGGACACTGATGTGATATTGGTTGTATGTTTTGGAGCACGATGGACACTGATGTGATATTGGTCGTATGTTTTGGAGCAGGATGGACACTGATGTGATATTGATCGTATGTTTTGGAGCAGGATGGACACTGATGTGATATTGGTCGTATGTTTTGGTGCAGGATGGACACTGATGTGATATTGGCTGTATGTTTTGGTGCAGGATGGACACTGATGTGATATTGGTTGTATGTTTTGGAGCATGTTGGACACTGATGTGATATTGATCGTATGTTTTGGAGCACGATGGACACTGATGTGATATTGGCCGTATGTTTTGGAGCATGTTGGACACTGATGTGATATTGTCGTATGTTTGGGCAGGATGGACACTGATGTGATATTGGTCGTATGTTTTGGTGCAGGATGGACACTGATGTGATATTGGTCGTATGTTTTGGAGCATGATGGACACTGATGTGATATTGCCGTATGTTTTGGTGCAGGATGGACACTGATGTGATATTGGTCGTATGTTTTGGTGCAGGATGGACACTGATGTGATATTGGCCGTATGTTTTGGAGCAGGATGGACACTGATGTGATATTGGTCGTATGTTTTTGGAGCAGATGGACACTGATGTGATATTGGTCGTATGTTTTGGTGCAGGATGGACACTGATGTGATATTGGTCGTATGTTTTGGTGCAGGATGGACACTGATGTGATATTGGTCGTATGTTTTGGAGCATGATGGACACTGATGTGATATTGGTCGTATGTTTTGGAGCAGATGGACACTGATGTGATATTGGTCGTATGTTTTGGTGCAGGATGGACACTGATGTGATATTGGTCGTATGTTTTGGTGCAGGATGGACACTGATGTGATATTGGCGTATGTTTTGGGCATGATGGACACTGATGTGATATTGGTCGTATGTTTTGGAGCAGGATGGACACTGATGTGATATTGGCCGTATGTTTTGGAGCAGGATGGACACTGATGTGATATTGGTCGTATGTTTTGGAGCATGTGGACACTGATGTGATATTGGTCGTATGTTTTGGAGCATGATGGACACTGATGTGATATTGGGCCCTATGTTTTGGTGCAGGATGGACACTGATGTGATATTGGCGTATGTTTTGGTGCAGATGGACACTGATGTGATATTGGTCGTATGTTTTGGAGCATGATGGACACTGATGTGATATTGGTTGTATGTTTTGGGCAGGATGGACACTGATGTGATATTGGTCGTATGTTTTGGTGCAGGATGGACACTGATGTGATATTGGTCGTATGTTTTGGAGCAGATGGACACTGATGTGATATTGGTCGTATGTTTTGGCGCAGGATGGACACTGATGTGATATTGGTTGTATGTTTTGGAGCAGGATGGACACTGATGTGATATTGTCGTATGTTTTTGGTGCAGGATGGACACTGATGTG
>JARQOD010013088.1:0-17142 GCA_033576555.1 Oophaga sylvatica
CCCCATACATTTTATCATATAGTGTTCTGGAAAACAAGAAACAAAATTCCAAGTGCGTTGAAATTGCAAAAAAAATTTCAAGTCCACAAAAGTTTTTCGGGTATTTTATTTACCCTGTTCACTATATGGTAAAACTGTCTGTGCAGTTTGATTCGCCAGGTCAGTACCAGTACGCAGATACCAAATGTGTATAGTTTTTTTTTTTTTATTTAAGTGATAAAAATAGTGGAAATTTGTAAAAAAAAAAAAATTAGCTTTTGTCACCGTTTTTCGAAACGTTCATTTTTGAAGATCTGGGGATTTGTGAGGGGCTTATGTTTGTGCCCTGAGCTTTTTCACCTATACTATTCTGGGGTAATTACGATAAATTAGCCATCAAGTGGAGGGAAAGATATGGGCTCACATGTGAGCTCACATCAAAGGCAGGTACCGCTACATCATATTTCGGAAAGGGGTTAATTCAAGTCTGACTGAGCATCAAAGACTCACACAGGGTTGAAGCCATTTTTATTTTTTATTCGAGAGACTATACAGAGTATATAGACAAGACAGCATGGGATCACAGCTGATTCTTTCTGTGAAGTAGAACATTTCCCTCCCTGTGTAAAAACACCATCTGGACCCCCTGCTGTCCTGTCTGTATACTCTCTATTGTTTCCTCCCCTGCCTAGAACCAGTGGTTTGTTCAGACCATGTCCCTGCACGGTCAGACACGACCATTACACAGTACACAGCAGGGGCACATTTATAAGATTATCTCAGCACAGGAAGATTCAATTGTGGAACTTTGATTAAAATGTACTTTGTTGTGGAAAACTCCTTTAAGATTTATCATTCATAATATTTGTGTAATGTATAAATAACAATTTCTCGCTTATTGATTATGCAATGGAGATGGAGGTCGTTTCCATAACAACACCTGTAAACGACGAATGAATAAGCAATTATTTGTACACAATAATCGTTACATGTAAATTATTGTCGCCAATTATGTGCACTTGACATAAAATTAAGTAAAAAATGATTGGAAAGACATATGTACTCAAACATGGTACCAATAAAAATAAAGCTTATTATGCAAAATACAATACCCCATTGAACTCTGTACTCCGAAAAATGAAAAAAAAAGGCTCTCTGAATATGATGCAGAAAACAAAAAGATTTTCTTGAGTGATTTTCTTGTGTAAAAGTATTAAAACATAATAAGAAGAATGTGTTTATATTAATGCTCTAGGGGGAAAGGCGTAGGACAACTCACCCCAATGATAAAAAAGGGTTTCCCTTCCTTTCCAGCAGACCCAGTAGGGCATTTCATAGAGGGAAAAGATTTAATAGAGATAGAAGCCCCAGGGGAAAAGAACCAAGGGGAGGTTTTCAGGGGACGCGAGGTTGGGGGTAGGTGGGGAATAAAACGTTTCATCAAAGTTGGGAAGAGATTATATCAAATCCCTGGATCCTGGATGTATTAAAGAACGGTTTGAAACTAGAACTTCTCTCCTTCCCGCAGTACAAATACCACAGACTATAACATGGGGAAAAAGCCAAACGGCCCGGAATGTAAACGGTGGCATCCATCTTAGAATAACACTGACCTCCATTTTCTGTGTAATGTTCTAACACAATAGTTCTATGTTGAATTTCTAAAAAGATACATTTCCACTACTCACTGTCCTTCAGAATAACTTAGAATGAACATTATGCAAGTTTTTATTTGTGGCCTTGAAACTTTCCACTGAGAAATAATGTAATTGTCACACAATTCCTAAGACTGTGAGTGCTATCCAGGTCCCTAACACAAGGGGCGAATTTGTCCCTATGCCCCCCCTCCAAGATTACCTACCCCCCCCCCCCCCCCCCCGCAGGATTATCCTGAAGGTGGAGACACCAGTTCAGGTGCCTTACTAAGCTCCTAGGCTCCTAAATTAACGCTTACCTGTCCCCACCCCCTCCAGGGAGGGTGGAAGCTGAAGTGTGTAGGAATACACTAACCAGATAAACAAGGGGAAGGCGGACATGGATAAATGAAAATAACATACGAAATACACTGACCAAACAACAGAGTGCAACACAAGGGAGTTAATGGAAGGAGAAACCAAAGAGGAGAGTAAGAGGATACCCACCAAACAAAACTCCAAGCAACAATCTCAAGAGCAAATCTCCAAACTCCAACTACAGACAACTCCAACTCCACACCAGGTAGTAAGAACTAACACTGACAACTCCTAAATGCCAGTGGTTGAGCATATATAGCAGAGGGGAGTGGCCCACAATGAACAGCTGAGACAATCTAGATAGAAAAACACCAGGAGCTTCAACTGAACAGATTAGCCCTTGCACTTTTAGCAAGGGAAAAAAACTACATCAATAAGATGGTGAAGTACTTTTAAGCAATGCAGGAGTTTGTGAAACCAGACGTCACAATTGTCTGGTCCCGCTCTGTCACTGTACCCCCATGACAGTGAGGGTTAGTGTTAGGGCAAGGTAGACTACGCAGCTTCTTACGGCCCCCACTCCCTTGGGGCCCCCAGCGTCTACAGCAGAAGCTTCACTGATAATCAGTGAAGCTTCCAATATAGAGACTGGTTGAGGACCTGTAGTGACATCACGATCATGTGACCTGCCATGTGACCATGATGTCACCACAGTATAATCTCGGCACACACCAGTGATGTATAGTGATGAAGATTTAATCAAGGATATAAGTACATACAACACAAACGTTTCGGTCAAGCATGACCTTCATCGGTGTACTGTAATATAATGAAACAAAATGGAATACGTGTGCAAAAAGAATTCAATAAAACATAGGGCATATAAAGAAAGTATATACAGATGTAATTTTATGCGATTTACATAATGTAGGAATAATATATAGGCATATGCTGCTCAGAAACATCCAATATAGTAATCATAAAGATATATAGAGGTATAAATTATCCCTCAAGGCAAAGGTAACATATAATAAGTCATGCGGTCAATACATACCAGAATATGTACTATAAATCAGGTGCAGAGAAGAAAAAGGCTATACCTGGTGAGAATGTGATAACACAGGTGAGGGGTGCGCTGGAAATTTATCAGCTAGAAGAGAAGCCAGTGTGTAGAAACATATGTTACCTACCACAAGCCTCAGGGCTGTGGAAAGAGCGCAATGGCTAAAAAGACACAGGAGATGGCTATAAGAATGCCGCAAAAAATGTCCATATAACTGCATATTAAGAATCAGGACGATCATATAATAGGGTGCTGAAAAGGCTGTGCTTACCGTTATGGTGAGGGCAGAGTAAGATGGCTAAGACGCGGTATACCACCGCTTGTCAGAGAGCGCTGTGTGGCTGCCAGTGGCGGCATATAAAGCCTGATATACATGTGATCCGGACCGGAAGTTCGTACCGGAGTGAGGCGGCGTGCGTTCCAGGCTTGCCGCAGGTGCGTTCCAAATGCAGGAAGCAGTATGGAGGATGAGTAAAAAGTGCCTAAATATGCAGTGTAGCGTCATACAGTGCTACTAAGCGGCCTAATGGTGCAGAAAGCGATATAGATAGCCAGAGCAGGATGGTATAATACAGTCAGGTAGTGAGACTGGTGGTGATAGTGCTCACAGGTTCTGTGCCCAAGGAGGAAGTATTCTATTCATTGTGGCAGATTCTGTAAACAAGGAGTAAACAATCAGTACACAATAGATAAGCAAAGGATATATATCACATTAATAAGGCATAGGAAGAAACCTTTAAAGAAATGATATAATGTCATATTCTCTATTTAACCCTTTCGGGTGCAGTGTGTCTAATTGGTGAATCCAGTAAGCTTCTCTTTTTTTAAGAAGGCTGATACGATCGCCCCCCCGGCGTGGTGCATGTACATGTTCGATAACTTGGTACTGGAGTTGTGCAATATTATGACCAGATGTTATAAAATGATTAGGGATGGGAAGAAGAAGATTTTTACATCTAATCGTCGACTTGTGTTTGGATATGCGATTTTTTATAGCTTGAGTAGTCTCGCCCACGTATAACAGGCCACATGGGCATTTGATTAAATAGACAACAAAACTAGAATTACATGTAAAGTAATCTTTTACCCGTGTGTGGATGATGGAATACGTTGCCTTTAATGATGTTGTTGCATTGCAGACATTGGAGACATGGAAATGTCCCATGTTTAGGGTTGGAGAGAAAACGTTGTTTCGTAGGGGGTGAGAACTACCTATGTCGGCTCTGATTAGATGGTCCCTAAGATTGCGCGGTCGACGGAAGCAAGGGAGGAACGGTCTGTTAAATTCTTTGACACTTGGGTGTGCGGTACTTAGAAGATGCCAGTGGCGTCGTATACTGGTGTGAAGTCGGTAAGCTATGGGGTGATAGTCGTGTACGAAAGGAATCCTATCACACGTGTCCGCTTTTGGGGAGATGGGATCCACTGGGAGGTCAAGTGTGTGTTCCGGGTAACCTCGTGCACGAAATTTGTTGCGCATTTCTTCAATGCGTACGTCTTTGGTAGCTGTGTTGGAAACGATTCTCTGGACTCGTTTAAGTTGGGATTTGGGAATTGAATCCTTCATTTTAGTTGGATGGAAGCTTTTATAGAAAAGCAGGCTATTACGGTCCGTGGGTTTGGTATATATATCGGAGGAAAGCTTGTTGCCTTCTCTAATAATGCTAACATCTAAGAAATTAATGTTTTCTTTATTGAAACTCATTGTGAAATCCAGTCCTGGCCAGGAATTGCACAGGAAGGAAAAGAAATCATTAAGGGTACTCAGAGAACCATTCCAAATGCAGAAGACGTCATCAATATATCTCTTCCATACAATAGCGTGTGTGCGGAAGAGATGGTTGTTGTAGATTTTACTATCCTCGTAGTGGGCGACGTAGCAATTAGCATACGGAGGTGCTGCGTTCGAGCCCATAGCGGTCCCCCTGGTCTGTAGATAAAAAGTATCCCCAAAAAGGAAAAAATTTTTGGTCAACAGGATAGTCAGTAATTCGCAACACATGTCAATTTGATCAGAATTGAAAGTGGAGGATTCCAGAAGTCTACGTACTGAATGAATACCATCTTGATGTGGTATAGAGGTGTATAAATCTTTAATATCAAAGGTGACTAGAAAGGCCTCCTCAGGGATTGGATCAAGATTGTGTACCATGTTGAGAAAATCTCCTGTGTCTAGGAGAAACGAGGGAGATTGTTTAATAAGTGGTGTCAGAATTTTCTCCAGGTATTTGGCTAGGGAGAGAAGATAGACTCTGTGGAGGCAACTATAGTTCTCCCAGGAGGGTTGGTAAGATTTTTGTGTATTTTGGGTAGTACGTAGAAAACTGGGGTGATGGGAAATTTCTTTTGGAGGTATTCACCAGTCTTAATGTCAATAGTACCGTTCGAGATATATTTAGTTACGGTGGTCTGGATAACAGAATTAATTTCATTAGTTGGGTCATGGTCTAATTTTAGGTAGATGGAGGTATCATTTAGTTGTCGATTAACTTCATTCAAGTACATGGATTTATCTAGTACGACAATTGCACCCCCTTTGTCGGCTGGTTTAACTATAATATTTTTGTCATCCTGTAAATTACGTAATGCCTGTTGGTCAGGAGATGTCATGTTAGAGGGAAAGAATAACTTTTTCTTGTGTAAATCCTCTTTGAGGTCACAAAATGTATTGTGAATGAAGGAGATGAAAGTCTCCAACGCATGAGAACCATAAGGGGGTCTGAATATACTCTTGTTACGTAGGCCCAATTGTTGGGCTGATAAGGATGTGGAGGGGATGTCAATGTTGGTGTTTGAGACATTGGAGAAATATAGCTTCAACCTGAGCGATCTATAGAATCGTTGAAGATCCATGTCAAGTTTAAAGGTATTATAGCGGTAGCTGGGGCAAAAAGAAAGACCCTTTTGTAAAAGTTGGTGTTCTGCTATACCCAAGTTTTTGGATGAGATATTAATGACCAGGGGGTTGTTACCTGGGAGCGGGTCACTCGATTGAATTCTCTGTGAGTGTCTCTTTCCTCGGCGGGTCCTCTTCTTCTTGTGGCCCGTCTCCTTTGTCCTAAAAAACGGTTGGGCTGGAAGGGTCTTTCTCGATCCGATCCTGATGTAGATACATCTGTGGAGGACCTGTAATAGGAGCGTGAAAAGTTCCCAGACGTAGGCGATACTTGCCATTTGTAGACCCTTTGATGTTCGTAATCTTCTGTATCACGGGCAAATTTGTTCCTCTTTCTTGTTTCGGTCTCCCGGCGGTGTATATTGATGATGTCGTTGATCTTTGTCTTGAGGTTAGTAAATTCCTCTGGTGTAGTAGAAGCAGTAAGTTGGCTCTCGATGTTGGCGATTTCTTCTTTGCTTTTCACGATGGCTCGGTGGAGGTGTTCCAATGTTAGGGTAATGAGATCAAAAGAGCATTTATTAATAATTTGTTCAAATTTGATACAAAAATCTTGTGAATCGTGGAATAGGGTGGGACGTAAAGGAACGTGTATAGCAGAACACCAACTTTTACAAAAGGGTCTTTCTTTTTGCCCCAGCTACCGCTATAATACCTTTAAACTTGACATGGATCTTCAACGATTCTATAGATCGCTCAGGTTGAAGCTATATTTCTCCAATGTCTCAAACACCAACATTGACATCCCCTCCACATCCTTATCAGCCCAACAATTGGGCCTACGTAACAAGAGTATATTCAGACCCCCTTATGGTTCTCATGCGTTGGAGACTTTCATCTCCTTCATTCACAATACATTTTGTGACCTCAAAGAGGATTTACACAAGAAAAAGTTATTCTTTCCCTCTAACATGACATCTCCTGACCAACAGGCATTACGTAATTTACAGGATGACAAAAATATTATAGTTAAACCAGCCGACAAAGGGGGTGCAATTGTCGTACTAGATAAATCCATGTACTTGAATGAAGTTAATCGACAACTAAATGATACCTCCATCTACCTAAAATTAGACCATGACCCAACTAATGAAATTAATTCTGTTATCCAGACCACCGTAACTAAATATATCTCGAACGGTACTATTGACATTAAGACTGGTGAATACCTCCAAAAGAAATTCCCCATCACCCCAGTTTTCTACGTACTACCCAAAATACACAAAAATCTTACCAACCCTCCTGGGAGACCTATAGTTGCCTCCACAGAGTCTATCTTCTCTCTCCCATAGCCAAATACCTGGAGAAAATTCTGACACCACTTATTAAACAATCTCCCTCGTTTCTCCTAGACACAGGAGATTTTCTCAACATGGTACACAATCTTGATCCAATCCCTGAGGAGGCCTTTCTAGTCACCTTTGATATTAAAGATTTATACACCTCTATACCACATCAAGATGGTATTCATTCAGTACGTAGACTTCTGGAATCCTCCACTTTCAATTCTGATCAAATTGACATGTGTTGCGAATTACTGACTATCCTGTTGACCAAAATTTTTTCCTTTTTGGGGATACTTTTTATCTACAGACCAGGGGGACCGCTATGGGCTCGAACGCAGCACCTCCGTATGCTAATTGCTACGTCGCCCACTACGAGGATAGTAAAATCTACAACAACCATCTCTTCCGCACACACGCTATTGTATGGAAGAGATATATTGATGACGTCTTCTGCATTTGGAATGGTTCTCTGAGTACCCTTAATGATTTCTTTTCCTTCCTGTGCAATTCCTGGCCAGGACTGGATTTCACAATGAGTTTCAATAAAGAAAACATTAATTTCTTAGATGTTAGCATTATTAGAGAAGGCAACAAGCTTTCCTCCGATATTATATAAAACCCACGGACCGTAATAGCCTGCTTTTCTATAAAAGCTTCCATCCAACTAAAATGAAGGATTCAATTCCCAAATCCCAACTTAAACGAGTCCAGAGAATCGTTTCCAACACAGCTACCAAAGACGTACGCATTGAAGAAATGCGCAACAAATTTCGTGCACGAGGTTACCCGGAACACACACTTGACCTCCCAGTGGATCCCATCTCCCCAAAAGCGGACACGTGTGATAGGATTCCTTTCGTACACGACTATCACCCCATAGCTTACCGACTTCACACCAGTATACGACGCCACTGGCATCTTCTAAGTACCGCACACCCAAGTGTCAAAGAATTTAACAGACCGTTCCTCCCTTGCTTCCGTCGACCGCGCAATCTTAGGGACCATCTAATCAGAGCCGACATAGGTAGTTCTCACCCCCCTACGAAACAACGTTTTCTCTCCAACCCTAAACATGGGACATTTCTGTCACGAACCGTTATATACCAAATCCCTGTAAATATTCCCCCCAACCTACGCCTGACCGCCAGGGCCACAGACCGAGCCACCGCTACCTGTGACAACCCCATAGACTTCCATGGGCTCGGCTCTGAGTACCCCATTGCTCTGGTAACCCACAATTGTGGTGCGGGTCACAACACAGGTTTCTCCTATGGTTATATAGTGTGTATATGGTGTGTTGTGTGTGGCAGGTGAGGCTTTTCCATCTTTTGGGGGGTCAGTGTGTGTCAGGGTGTGTGCAGGTTTCTCCTATGGTTATATAGTGTGTATAGGGTGTGTTGTGTGTGGCAGGTGAGGCTTTTCCCTCTTTTGGGTTGTCAGTGTGTGTCAGGGTGTGTGCAGGTTTCTCCTATGGTTATATAGTGTGTATAGGGTGTGTTGTGTGTGGCAGGTGAGGCTTTTCCCTCTTTTGGGGGTCAGTGTGTGTCAGGTGTGTGTGCAGGTTTCTCCTATGGTTATATAGTGTGTATTGTGTGTGTGGCAGGTGAGGCTTTCCCTCTTTTGGGGGTCAGGTGTGTGTGTGCAGGTTTCTCCTATGGTTATATAGTGTATATAGGGTGTGTTGTGTGTGGCAGGTGAGGCTTTTCCCTCTTTTGGGGAGGTGTCAGGGTGTGTGCAGGTTTCTCCTATGGTTATATAGTGTATATAGGGTGTGTTGTGTGTGGCAGGTGAGGCTTTTCCCTCTTTTGGGGGTCAGTGTGTGTCAGGTGTGTGTGCAGGTTTCTCCTTATGGTTATATATGTGTATATAGGGTGTGTTGATGTGTGGCAGGTGAGGCTTTTCCCTCTTTTGGGGGGTCAGGTGTTAGGGTGTGCAGGTTTCTCCTATGGTTATATAGTGTATATAGGGTGTGTTGGTGTGGCAGGTGAGGCTTTTCCCTCTTTTGGGGGTCAGGTGTGTGCAGGTTTCTCCTATGGTTATATAGTGTATATAGGGTGTGTGTGTGTGGCAGGTGAGGCTTTTCCCTCTTTTGGGGGGTCAGTGTGTGTCAGGGTGTGCGTTCTCCTATGGTTATATAGTGTTTAGGTGTGTTGTGTGTGGCAGGTGAGGCTTTTCCCTTTTTGGGGGGTCAGTGTGTGTCAGGGTGTGTGCAGGTTTCTCTCTATGGTTATATAGTGTATATAGGTGTGTTGTGTGTGGCAGGTGAGGTTTTCCCTCTTTTGGGGGGTCAGTGTGTGTCAGGGTGTGTGCAGGTTTCTCCTATGGTTATATAGTGTATATAGGTTGTGTTGTGTGTGGCAGGTGAGGTTTTCCCTCTTTTGGGGGTCAGTGTGTGTCAGGGTGTGTGCAGGTTTCTCCTATGGTTATATAGTGTATATAGGGTGTGTTGTGTGTGGCAGGTGAGGCTTTTCCCTCTTTTGGGGGGTCAGTGTGTGTCAGGGTGTGTGCAGGTTTCTCCTATGGTTATATAGTGTTATAGGGTGTGTTGTGTGTGGCAGGTGAGGCTTTTCCCTCTTTTGGGGGTCAGTGTGTGTCAGGGTGTGTGAGGTTTCTCCTATGGTTATATAGTGTGTATAGGGTGTGTTGTGTGTGGCAGGTGAGGCTTTTCCCTCTTTTGGGGGTCAGTGTGTGTCAGGGTGTGTGTAGGTTTCTCCTATGGTTATATAGTGTGTATAGGGTGTGTTGTGTGTGGCAGGTGAGGCTTTTCCCTCTTTTGGGGGGTCAGTGTGTGTCAGGGTGTTGCAGGTTTCTCCTATGGTTATATAGTGTGTATAGGGTGTGTTGTGTGTGGCAGGTGAGGCTTTCCCTCTTTTGGGGGGTCAGTGTGTGTCAGGGTGTGTGCAGGTTTCTCCTATGGTTATATAGTGTTATAGGGTGTGTTGTGTGTGGCAGGTGAGGCTTTCCCTCTTTTGGGGGGTCAGTGTGTGTCAGGGTGTGTGCAGGTTTCTCCTATGGTTATATAGTGTATATAGGGTGTGTTGTGTGTGGCAGGTGAGGCTTTTCCCTCTTTTGGGGGGTCAGTGTGTGTCAGGGTGTGTGCAGGTTTCTCCTATGGTTATATAGTGTATATAGGGTGTGTTGTGTGTGGCAGGTGAGGCTTTTCCCTCTTTTGGGGGGTCAGTGTGTGTAGGGTGTGTGCAGGTTTCTCCTATGGGTTTTATAGTGTGTATAGGGTGTGTTGTGTGTGGCAGTGAGGCTTTTCCCTCTTTTGGGGGGTCAGTGTGTGTCAGGGTGTGTGCAGGTTTCTCCTATGGTTATATAGTGTGTATAGGGTGTGTTGTGTGTGGCAGATGAGGCTTTTCCCTCTTTTGGGGGGTAGTGTGTGTCAGGGTGTGTGCAGGTTTCTCCTATGGTTATATAGTGTGTGTATAGGGTGTGTTGTGTGTGGCAGGGTGAGGCTTTTCCCTCTTTGGGGGGTGAGTGTGTGTCAGGGTGTGTGCAGGTTTCTCCTATGGTTATATAGTGTGTATAGGGTGTGTTGTGTGTGGCAGGTGAGGCTTTTCCCTCTTTGGGGGGTCAGTGTGTGTCAGGGTGTGTGCAGGTTTCTCCTATGGTTATATAGTGTGTATAGGGTGTTGTTGTGTGGCAGGTGAGGCTTTTCCCTCTTTTGGGGGGTCAGTGTGTGTCAGGGTGTGTGCAGGTTTCTCCTATGGTTATATAGTGTGTATAGGGTTGTTGTTTTGTGGCAGGTGAGGCTTTTCCCTCTTTTGGGGGGTCAGTGTGTGTCAGGGTGTGTGCAGGTTTCTCCTATGGTTATATAGTGTGTATAGGGTGTGTTGTTGTGGCAGGTGAGGCTTTTCCCTCTTTTGGGGGGTCAGTGTGTGTCAGGGTGTGTGCAGGTTTCTCCTATGGTTATATAGTGTGTATAGGGTGTGTTGTTGTGTGGAGGTGAGGCTTTTCCCTCTTTTGGGGGGTCAGTGTGTGTCAGGGTGTGTGCAGGTTTCTCCTATGGTTATATAGTGTGTATAGGGTGTGTTGTGTTGTGGCAGGTGAGGCTTTTCCCTCTTTTGGGGGGTCAGTGTGTGTCAGGGTGTGTGCAGGTTTCTCCTATGGTTATATAGTGTGTATAGGGTTGTTGTGTGTGGCAGGTGAGGTTTTCCCTCTTTTGGGGGGTCAGTGTGTGGGTGTGTGCAGGTTTCTCCTATGGTTATATAGTGTTATAGGGTGTGTTGTTGTGGCAGGTGAGGCTTTTCCCTCTTTTGGGGGTCAGTGTGTGTCAGGGTGTGTGCAGGTTTCTCCTATGGTTATATAGTGTTATAGGGGGTGTTGTGTGTGGCAGGTGAGGCTTTTCCCTCTTTTGGGGGTCAGTGTGTGTCAGGGTGTGTGCAGGTTTCTCCTATGGTTATATAGTGTTATAGGTGTGTTGTGTGTGGCAGGTGAGGCTTTTCCCTCTTTTGGGGGTCAGTGTGTGTCAGGGTGTGTGCAGGTTTCTCCTATGGTTATATAGTGTATATAGGGTGTGTTGTGTGTGGCAGGTGAGGCTTTTCCCTCTTTTGGGGGGTCAGTGTGTGTCAGGGTGTGTGCAGGTTTCTCCTATGGTTATATAGTGTATATAGGGTGTGTTGTGTGTGGCAGGTGAGGCTTTTCCCTCTTTTGGGGGGTCAGTGTGTGTCAGGGTGTGTGCAGGTTTTCTCCTATGGTTATATAGTGTATATAGGGTGTGTTGTGTGTGGCAGGTGAGGCTTTTCCCTCTTTTGGGGGGTCAGTGTGTGTCAGGGTGTGTGCAGGTTTCTCCTATGGTTAATTACGGGGTTTAAAAGAAAATTTTCCCTCGCTGCGGCCCTTTTAGTGGAATAGCTCTAAGAAGAAAAAAGGACTGGGACTCCGCACTTTTGGTTTGGAGCTGATTTCTTTGGTTTCATATTTATTGATGTTTTTTTTTCTGGATTTTTCTTTTACACTTTAAAAATTGTCTTTCCCTCTGTTTTCCAGGAAATCCTGCATGCTGATTGGTTTGGGCCCCAGCCAAACAGTGACGCGGGCTAACTCCCCCAGGGTCAGGTACCCCAAGTCTGTCTGTAACGGAAATCCCCCCTTTTCCCGATTGGTCCCCTACCTCTCTGCCCCTGCCTCCGGATGGATGTGTTTGTTTTCTGGGGGGATGGTTTGGGCAGCCCCCTTGATACCCGACCGTGGCCTTACACGCACCGGGAGGGGCAAGAACCCGGGTCAGAGCATTTTTAAAATGTAAGTGTGTGATATTCACCCGAGAACCCGTGGATTTTATCGCTTATTCCTAATCTTCATAAAAACCTACATCCATATTCTAAAACCCCTGCCACAGGCGCACCGGGCCCGGGGTGTGAAGCCCAAACACCGCTTCGTCAGAATCATGGGGCTAGCCATCCCTTTAAAATTACCGGGGGTATCTCCTGCCGCATGGGGTCGCGGGCACGCCGGGAGATGACCGGCGCTAGCGGAAGTACCCGACCGTGGCCTCCCCGTAAACCCCACCACAGCACCTTTATAACCCCGCAGCAGCCCCCCCTATAACCCCCCGCACCCTCTAAAACCCCGCAGCGCATCCTCTATAACCCCCCCGCAGCAGCCTCTTATACCCCGCGCAGCCTCTATATACCCCCCAGCAGCCTCTAAACCCCAGCAGCACCTTATTTACCCACAGCGCAGCCTTTAAAAACCCCGCAGCAGCCTCTATAACCCCAGCCCGCACCTCATAACCCCCCGCGCAGCCTCTTATCCCAGCGCCCTTATTACCCCCGCAGCGCTCCCTTTTTAAAACCCCCAGCATCCCCTATAACCCCAGCAGCAGCCTTTATACCCCCGCGCCCTCTATATACCCCAGCAGCAGCACCTCATTTAAACCCCAGCGCACCTCTATATACCCCAGCAGCAAACAGCCTCTATATCCCCCGCAGCAGCCCTAATTTTCCCCCCAGCAGCCTCTATAACCCCAGCGCAGCATCTATATTTTCCCCCAGCACCTCAATACCCCAGCACAGCAGCCCTTAACCCCGCAGCACCTCTATATCCCCAGCAGCAGCAAACCCCTTTATTTACCCACAGCAACCTCTTTAAAACCCCCGCGCAGCCTTAATATCCCCACAAGCATCCCTATATCCCCCCAACCCCCCCTTATACCCCAGCAGCAGCCTTTAACCCCGCAGCAGCATCTCTATAACCCCCAAACGCTCCTCTATATACCCCGCAGCCCTCTAATACCCCCGCACAGCACCCTATATACCCCCAGCGCAGCCTCCATACACCCCGCACACCTCTATATACCCCAGCAGCACCCCCTATATACCCCACAGCACCTCATAACCCCCCAGCAGCATCCTCTATTAAACCCCGCAGCAGCCTTTAACACCCCCAGCAGCAGCCCTTTTTACCCCCCACCCCCCTTTTAAAACCCCCCAGCAGCGCCTCTTTTAAAACCCCCAGCAGCAGCACCTCTAATACCCCCACAGCAGCCCTAATCCCCCGCAGCAGCACCTTATACACCCCAGCCGAGCACCTCTATATACCCCAGACGCCTCATAACCCCGCAAACACCCTATAACCCCCGCGCAGCAGCCCCTTTTTAACCCCCGCAGCAGCAGGCCCCAATCCCCCAGCAGCAGCCCCAAAATACCCCAGCAGCAGCACCTCTATCACCCCCAGCACATCCCCCTATTACCCCGCACGCCCCTATTACCCCAGCAGCAGCCTCTATTCCCCCCCACACAGCCCTCTTAACCCCCCCAGCCCTTTTATACCCCAGCACAGCCCTCTAATACCCAGCGCGCCCTCTTTTACCCCCCGCAGCAGCACCTCTTAAAACCCCCAGCAGCCTCTATATACCCCACCCAGCCTCTAAATTAAACCCCCCAGCCAGCCTTATACCCCCCCAGCAGCAGCCTCTTATACCCCAGCAGCACCCTATATACCCCAGCAGAGCCCCCTATAAAACCCAGCAGCACCTCTAAACCCCCAGCACAAATCCTCTATAACCCCCCCAGCAGCCTCTTAACCCCCCGCACAGCCCTTTTACCCCGCGCAGCAGCCTCATACACCCCAGCAGCAGATCCTCATATACCCCAGCAGCAGCCCTAATACCCCAGCAGCAGCACCTCTATATACCCCAGAGCAGCCCCCTATATACCCCCAGAGCAGCCTCAACAACCCCACAGCACCCTATATACCCCCGCACAGCGCCCCATAACCCCCAGCAGCCCCTATAACCCCCCACAGCCCTATATACCCCACCAGGCCTCTATACCCCCAGCAGCAGCTCCCTATAACCCAGCACAGCCCTATAACCCCCGCAGCACACCCCCTTATACCCCCCACAGCTCTAATCCCCACGCACCTCTATAACCCCCGCAGCGCCCCTATATACCCCACAAAATCCTCTATTACCCCCGCAGCACCTCTAATACCCCAGCACAGCCTCTATATACCCAGCAGCCCCTCTATATACCCCAGCAGCAGCTCCTATATACCCCAGCAGCACCCCTATTAACCCCAGCACCAGCCCTATTAAACCCCCCGCGCGCACCTCATATACCCCGCAGCACCCTTTCCCCCCCGCCCTCTTATCCCCGCAAGCACCTCTAAACCCCAGCACACCTCTTATACCCCAGCCCAAACCTCTATACACCCCCCAGCAGCCCTATATTCCCCCGCAGAGCTCCTCTATAACCCCAGCAGCAGCCTTATAACCCAGGGACACCTTATAACCCAGCAGACACCCTATTACCCCAAACGCATCCTCTAAATTTTCCCCAGCACCCTCTATATACCCCAGGCAAGCCCTTATACCCCAGCGCAGCTCCCCTTTTAACCCCCGCAGCAGGGCCCATACACCCCAGCGCCCTCATACCCCAGCAAGCCCTCTATAAACCCCCAGCAGCCCCCCTAAAACCCCAGCAGCACCTCTATTCCCAGCAGCAGCCCTTTAAAACCCCCGCAGCAGCCCTCAATTCCCCAGCAGCTCCTTTAACCCCACCCGCAGCCCCTTTTAAACCCCAGCAGCACCTCTTAACCCCCCAGCAGCCTCATAACCCCAGCAGCGCACCTCTTATAACCCCCGCAGCACCCTATAAACCCCCAGCAGCCTTTATTTAAACCCCCCAGCGCACCTCAAACCCCCGCAGCAGCCCTAATACCCCGCCAGCTTTCCCCCTTTTTAACCCCCAAACAGCAGCCTCTATTACCCCAGCACAGCCTCAATATCCCCAGCACAGCCCCCTATAAAACCCCCAGCCACCTTAAAACCCCCGCACCCTCTATTACCCCCAGCAGCAGCCTCTTAACCCCACAGCAGCCTCTAAAACCCCCGCGCGCCCTTTATAACCCCAGCCAGCATCCCCCATATACCCCAGCAGCGCCCCCCAATACCCCCACAGCACCCCCTTTACCCCAGACAGCCTCCCAAAACCCCGAGCGCAGCCTCTATAAACCCCCCAGAAGCGCCTCTTAATACCCCCGCGCACAGCCCTATATACCCAGCAGCAGCGCCTCTATATACCCCCCAGCAGCAGCCTCATATACCCCCGCAGCAGCAGCTTCCAAAATCCCCGGCCCGCTCCCATATAACCCCGCACAGCACCCTATATACCCCAGCGCAGCGCCCCATATACCCCAGCAGCAGCCTCTATATCCCCGCACCAGCCTCATAACCCCCGCGCCCTCCATACACCCAGCGCAGCCTCTAAACCCCACAGCAGCCTCTAAATTTTCCCCAGCAGCACCTCTTTTACCCCCGCCCGCACCTCTTATACCCCAGCAGCAGCAGCCTCTATATAAAACCCCCGCAGCGCAGCCTCATTACCCCAGCGCGCCCCCAATACCCCCCAGCAGCCTCTTATACCCCCGCAGCAGAGCCTCTATATACCCCAGCACAGCACTCTTTTTACCCCAGCCGCACCTCTATTACCCCAGCAGCCACCTTAATACCCCCGCGCAACCCCCCTTTTTAAACCCCGACAGCAGCCCCAAAAACCCCGCAGCAGCAGCCCCTATTAACCCCCGCAGCACACCTCTATATACCCCAGCAGCAGCAGCCTCTATTACCCCCCAGGCCGCAGCCTCTATACCCCCACACACCTCTTAAACCCACAGCAGCCCCTAATACCCCCACCAGCATCTATAAACCCCCCCCCAGCACCTCTATATAACCCCCAGCAGCACCTCTAATACCCCCGCAGCAGCCCTCTAAACCCCCAGCCAGCCCCTTTACCCCCAGCAGCCCTCTATAACCCCAGCCACCTCTATAAAAACCCCACACCTCTATTACCCCCCAGCAGAAGCCTCATATACCCCAGCAGCACACCCATAACCCGCGCAGGCCCTATATACCCCCCGCAGCGCAGCCTTATAACCCCAGCAGCCCCTCCAATACCCCAGCCAGCAGCCCTTTAAAAACCCGCCAGCAGCCTCTATTTAAAACCCCAGCAAGCACCCTATTACCCCCGCAGCAGCCTTTTTACCCCAGCGCAGCCCCATATAAAACCCAACCCCCCAGCCTCTATATACCCCCGCAAAACAGCTTTTATATACCCAAACAGCACCCCCATATACCCAGCGCAGCACCCCATTAAAACCCCCAGCAGCAGCCTCTAAACCCCCAGCCCGCCTCTTTACCCCCGCAGCACAGCCTCCCTATACCCCGCAGCGCAGCCCCTATATCCCAGCAGCACCCTAAAACCCCAGCCAGCGCCTCTATATACCCCGCATCACCCTATATACCCCCAGCGCAGCCTCTATATACCCCAGCAGCAGTCATAACCCCGCAGCAGAGCCTTAAAAATTTCCCGCAGCAGCCTTCTAAACCCCCAGCAACCTCTAATACCCCCCAGCAGGCCCCCCTATACCCCACAGCACCTCATATACCCCAGCAGCGCCTCTATTAACCCCAGCAGCAGCAGCCTCTATATACCCCAGCACACCAAAAACCCCCCCTCA